>LBNU01008266.1:10053-28391 GCA_014162995.1 Artemisia annua
AATAATCAAAATAATTTTTGGAAAAAGGAACTAGATTTATTTTTGCTATTTTCTGATTTATTATTAATTAAAAATGATTAAAACTAATTTTACAAGATTAAAATCTTAAGAAATAGAAAATTAAATAGTAAAAATACAAATAAATCTAAGAAAATTATGAATTTTTAATATATACTTAAAAATCTGAGTTAAAAACTTTTTCAAAATAAGCAGAAAGTGCTTATTTGGCTTATCACAGCTTATCAAGTCTTATAAATAAGCACTTGAAAGAACTTATGGAAAATGAACTCAGAGGAGTCCTAAAGCACAAATAAACTCAATTCAAACCATTTTTGATCAATTTGCACTCAGATTATTGAAAACAGTTTGAAAAAGTTACAAATTAAGCACTAATGTTGACCAAATAAGCACTTAAGACAAAAGTAACCTCAAATACAGTGAAGCAAGTAAACTTAAGCCTAAAACAGCACTTAATACTCAAATATTCCAAATAACTCAACAAATAAGCAAGAATGCAGTTGTGAGATAAAGACAGAAATGATGGCTCAGGTCCCTACTTTAAGCAGTTGAATAAGCAGTTTAATAAGCTGTTTTCTAAGAACTTATGGGGGCAAAAGCAAGAACACCCAGCAGAGAACACAAAAAACCAAAAAGCCCTAAAAGTTAATGGCCAATTGAACCTTAATTGAAGCCAAGTTCAGCACACAGAAACTGGTAACAAGAAAGTGCAGCAGCTTTTGACTTTTATGTTTAGCAACCTAGGTTTGACTTAATCCAATTTTAACAGCTAAATTATATTACTAGGTGTTGTTAGAACTTGTTTAATCACTTGAATCACAACCTCAATCACAAATGGCAACAAATCAAAGCATGACAGATGAACAGTAACTGGTTTATGTGGGTAATAATGAGATTGTTAGCAAATTTGACTTTTAACCTATGAACCACCAATTTTATGCTCAGTCTGACTTTAATATACCTATTGCAACATGTTTAGGCTGAGCAAACCACAAGCAAACTACTAGAACACAAATTCAAAGTCTAAACCAAACACTCCCTTAAATCTAAGTTTACACTACAACTTTTATATTCAAGCTATAATCTACTAATTTAATGCTGTAAACCAATTAAGTGAACTCTAATGAAGCTATCTGAGCACAATTAACACAAGAAAAACAGAAAGAACAAGGAATAGCAGTTTCAACTAATCAAGAGCAGTGAAATGGAAACTTACCCTAAGCATACAAGAACCAATAAACAGCTACTCAAATGAATCTAACAAGCAGTAACTAGCACAAAACAAACAAACAAGCAGAACACAAGCTACTACCACAGATTACACTATATAAAATTTAGAGGAATTAAAAAAATGAAATAACTTCAATGAATTCCCCATCAGCACCAAACAGAGGGGGTTCACTATGCTTGCCTATCTTTAAGATAGGCTGAGCTCTTCCCTTGCTAGCTCAATCTACCAGAACAACACCATAGAGCACATTGAACAAAGCAGTTTGACTTTTAGGTTGACCAAGTAGTATTTTAGAGTTTTTGATTATTTTAACTACAAACCACCTCACTAAAGCTAGATAAGCTAGAATAAGGTGTAAGGAACTAGAAATAGCTTAAATGTAAGCTGGAAATCAATAAAGTAAACATTTTTTTGTATTTTTGCAAGTTTTCTGATTTTTTTTTATGTTTTTAGATAAAGGTTGAGTAAATAAAAGGTTTAACTTAACAAAAGCTTAAAACTTTACTAATGAAAGTAAGTTCAGCAAGATAAAGACTGATTACCTAAATAATAAGCTAAAGTGTAAATTTAATTAAAGCTAAGACACGAATTTAAAACATTAAAACTAAGAACTTTCATTAATAGAGATTGAATACATGATTGAGAAAACAAAATGGCAGCATTTCATTACATAAAAACTACACACTACAATGGTGAAAACAGGGGGCTATTTATAGCCGAGCTCAAGATGAGGGATGCTAGGGTTAGGAAGCTGCTAGAACTCCATTCTTGGCCATACAATCCTTGTTCCTATCTCAATGTCGACATCCCACCTCATTCTTAGCCATATGAGTGATCCTTATCTCCTCTCCACGTTGCTTCATCCAATCATAGTGCTTCAAGTGGCCACGGTGGAGGAATAATGACAACATCTTTGACACGTCAAGAGCTTCCAGAAGGATTCTAGGATAGATGCTAGTACGAGGTTGGCAGGGTAACTTTTGTGGTGAAGCAGGGTAAAGTGGATTTGGAGTGATAAACAGTAACACTCAAGAAAAAAGGCGCGTTTGGTTTTTATTATTTATTGTTTATTGTAACTGGTGGGTTGTGGGTCGGGTTAAGGGGGTATGGGAGTGGGCTTGTGTTTTATTTTGGGCCAAGGGTTAAGTAGAAGGGTTTAGTGGGTTTAGGATTATGGGATAATGGGTTAAAGTGGATAAATGGATCCGGTTTAGTAGTAGTTATTAACTTAGGGACCATAAGTGTATTTTCTGATTTTATTAAGGTACCATAGCCTGCCAATTTTCATAAATAATATTCCAAGCGACCTTTATTGACATTCTTGGATTGTTGAGGGCTTGTTGTCAAATCTTCAAAATACTTTCACAAGGCGACCAAACTTGACAAGTTCCTGAAATTTGAGGGACTAAAAGGTGCTAAATTTCCCAATCTTCTTGCACCTCAAGCCGACAAAATGTCATTTCTGAAACTTTAAGGACTTCCCATGGACTTTATTGGGGTTTGACTTCAACCACTAGCTTCCCCGGCTCCGGCTTTGACACTTTTCCAATCCCCGTGCTCGTTTTGTCTTTTCTTGTGATTTTCGTCCATTTCTATAAATCCATACCTGCACATTCAAAAACACAAAAAACACAAACTTTTTGCAATTATGGGTTAGTTTTTCTGTGTAAATGTTATGGTACGTGGTTTTGTATACTATGTACATTGGAAGGTATGTGATAGGGATACATTTTTAACGATCATTTATCATAATTGTTCCCTTGTGCCAGAGCTAATTTTGTGTTATATGGTAGCTCGTTGTCCTTCACGCAAGTGTTTGAATCAGCGTCTTACCTCGGTTGAGTATGGAAATTAATTTTCAGTCACTTCTTTATGTATTACATAAGCGTTTGAATAAGGTAGCTAAAATGTTCAATATGAGAGTACGAAATTCAATTTTTTATTCACTAATACGCTCCGTTTTACCCATTCTTATATTGGATAATCTGTTTTTTACTTAACTTTTACACTTACTATTTTTTGCATTTTTTATATTTCTATAACTTTCATTATGGTTAGCGACTGGGTACTGTTTGACTTTTCATTATTTTTGTAATAAACGTTTTGTCAAAAAGTGTAGATACACATCTCTATAGAGACTTGTGACATACGGATTAATATGTTCGTCGTGTATCCTTGATTTAATTCATCAAGCCCCCATAAATGTTACTAAGCATTAAAAAACGTATGATCACAGGCCTACTTAACAAGGTTATGATTGTCTCATAATCGAGTCTTTATGGATCTTCATGGTAGTTACTTGTCGTAATAACTTCTTGCTCCCGTTTGTCTATGATTTGTTATGGATTAGTGTTGTTATGTGGTGAATTGACTATTTATTGTGATAGTGTTGGTGTGAGAGAGTGAGTGGATAATGTATCTTTCATCTTATAATGGATCTATACTCTTTCAGTGATGGAGATGTTTATTTGTATGTGCCGGATTATGTATAGTAGTACTAGAATATGGAAGAGCTGTCTAAGTATGTTTCTAATCCTAGTCTCGCTCGATAGAACTCTGTTGCATCTACGGAATAATAATGAGTGTTTTCGTTGTAAGGTGTAGGTTTTTTTTAGATGTGTTTGTTTCTTATGGTATATCTTTTTGGGTTTTGGTCCACGGTATTTCATTTTATGAGTACTTTCGGTAGTTTTATGCACTATAGATTTNAATTCTCATCATTCAAGTGTCTATGCATGATTCCCATAAAATGATGAAAAAAAAAAAAAAACTCTCGTAATAGAACTAATAATTTGTGCATCAACTCTTTTCACTAAATCAAGCCCGCAATCCAACTTTTATTTTCTTGCATTAGCGTATAGCATATATAAAGACAATATTTTTGGCATGTTTTAAAGACAAAAATTTTGGCATGTTTAAATGATGGTTATTAATGTATACAAACGTGATAAAAGGCAGCAACATCAGCAACAAATCCTCCAAACTTGCAATGCAGTGCTTTGTCTACACAACACAAATAAACAATTAATACAACACCATAACTCTTTTGGTGGTATACTCAACTGCTTAATTTTAAATTGTAAGTTACAATTACTTCTATGAAATGAAAACAAACCATTGTGTTGTATGATTCCAAAGGCATAAGCTCAAGAAAAACCATTTACCTTTAGAAACCATAAAACTTATCCACAGCTTCGACCCTCTAACATAAACCAAAATTAATTTTTAACAAATTGCTAATATCAATCAAATAATTCATCTTTTACATTAAAAAATATAACCAACCCAAATAATCAAACAACTCCTAATTTTAGGAAAACCCCTAAATTAATTCCAAAAACAAAAGTTATAACAATAAATGAGATGGAGGCAACCTTTTATACCTGTTTTTCAGACCCGATCATATGTGGGGTTTCCCCCTCTTTTGTCGATTAACGATTCATCATCATCAGGTTTTTTCCTCCTCTTTTTCAATTAACGATCCGCCATCATCCGTGTGTAGAATCTGGTTATTTTTTTTTGGGTAAAAGGGACGATTCCCCGGTAAAATAAGTAGAATCTGGTTATCATCATCACAAAATAAACATATGGAGTGAGAACTGGTTTTAGAGAGAGATAAAAAAGGCAAGTGAGATCTGCTGTGTGACCGAGAGTGTGTGTTTGTTACCTGTTTATGACTGAGGAAGAATTTGCCGATCATTTGCACGATGAATCCGGTGTTTGTGTGGGTGTTTTTCCCGTCGGTGTGCGCTAATGAGAGGGACAAAGAATG
Organism: Artemisia annua; assembly: GCA_014162995.1. Lineage (NCBI taxonomy): Eukaryota > Viridiplantae > Streptophyta > Magnoliopsida > Asterales > Asteraceae > Artemisia > Artemisia annua. The sequence goes on from LBNU01008266.1 coordinate 15,075, forward strand.
ATCCAGAACATCCAATATATACCGCGCATTAAAATATTATTATCACTATTGATTTCCCTGTAGCTCCCCTCACATAACACTGTAGCTGCAAAGTTTTGGGGGGCAAAGCCCAAGGGATAGTATATCTATATCTATACTACATATAAAGGAAAAAGAGTCAAAGTGGAAAAGTGAAAAGTCAATATTGTTGAAATGTTGAAATGTTGAAATCTTATTAAAGGAAATTATGAATGTAATTAATATTATTATTAAAACACTCCATTACTTAAAAGTACAATGATTTATTCACATTGTACAACCAAATTAAATACAACCAATTAAAACACAAACCGGGTTGACCCGGGACGCTTCAAACCCGACGGGTTGAGCCGGTTTAATTTGACCCATTTTCGACCCAACCTAGAAAGTTGACCCGATTTAAATCGAACTATTTTTCAAACGGAACGGTTCAACCGGTTGAAACACCCGGGTCGAACCGGGTTTCAAAACATTATCCATTACTTAAAAGTACAATAATTTATTCACATTGTACAGCCAATTAAAAACATATCTATCAAATTAAATACAATCAATTAAAACAAAAACCGGGTTGACCCGGGACACTTCAAACCCGGACGGGTTGAACCAGTTTAATTTGAACCGTTTTCGACCCAACCTAGCAAGTTGACCCGGTTTAAATCGATCCATTTTTTGCTTGGAACGGTTCAACCGGTTGAACCACCCGGGTTGAACCAGGTTTCAAAACATTATGTTAAATTTCCAAATCTTCAAACTTTTATTGTTTTTCGTTTATAACCTATAAACTTTTTTTTATCAATAAACTATGTGTCGCTATAAAATCCCGTTGCTATGCACGGGTACTCGTCTAGTAGATATAATAAAGATGGAGGGAAGATGGAAGGTAAAGATTAGTCCCTTGGTATGTAAAAAAAGTTTGGTCATCATATGATCTTAAATCATAGTTTTATATAGTTTTAATATAATCATTAATTGCACTAATAGTTTAAAACCAAAAAAAAAAGAAAAAAAAAATGGTGAACAAAAATGAAGAAGTAGTAAACCATCCACTCCATTGGCATCCTTGTGTCTTTAATTAGACCTGATACTGCATTTTTTTACTTTTAAATTGTAGACAAGATAGAAGATACTAGTTTACCCATCTTTAGTTGTAAATTTCTAGACAAGATACGTATGACCCAAAAATCTTGAATGGTTAAGTTGTAGACAGAAATTTATACAAAACGTGTGTGACATCTTATAGATCGATTCTTATATTTAGGACGACAAACTGGCTAGCCCACGAGTCAACCGTGTGTCATAACAAAGACAATTATATCCGGAAAAAAAAAAAAAAAAAAGACCTTGGTAAAACTGTGAAGATGTTCACACGAGGAAGAAAATGTAAGGGTAACCATTCGAATTCATGTGAATTAAATTGTAATTGTTATAATGACGAATTCAACATAAAGTGTAATTCTTGAATATGGGTCTTAGTTGCAATAGGCATTTGCGGTTCTTTTTTTGGCAAACTGTTTGATTCCTTGAAAAATGTTTTGCATGTTAGTGATCAAACTCAACAGCTGCTAGCAAAGACGAAATCAGATCTAAATATGACCGGGTGCAAAAAAAATTTGGAACCGTAATATAAAAACACATTTCGATGCACCAGGTGCATTTTAGACACATTTAAGGAAAATTGATATTTTTTTAAAAAATTAACACTAAATCAAAAAATCCAAATCCATTCCCGGGCACCCGTGAGACCCCCTGGTTCCGTCCCTGGCTGCTAGAGCTACGTACCATGAGATGTTCCATCTTCCATAGTTCCATTTACTGATTTTCATGCAGCAGCAATATACGGAGTAAACTTATTACCATTGGTGATTGGCACACCCGCACTTACTATAATACTTTTGAGTGCCACATGTTGAGATGATACGAATACCATTGACCAGTATAAATTAGTAACTGGTATTATAAATATTAAATTAAATGAAACTATGTTAATACCCTCGTACGTTACCAAAGTTTAATTAGTGAGAATCCCCTATTCTTGCAACTTATAACGTAAAGTTTTATGAATTAGTAACTGGGATTATAAAGTAAATGAAATTTTATAACATTGAGAAACGTGAACATCTTTTGGCAAAGTTCTCACCAAGCAACAGAGAATTGCACCCAAATACTAGCCTCAAAGTTACAAATATCTTTTGTTTTGAATGAAAAATATACCAAAACGACCAACAACTCTGATGTTAGAATCATATTAACAAGCATACAAGAAAAACAAGTGAAACTTTATTACTACGTATATTGGTTTGAAATAAAACATCACAATAGTTATATAAACTTTGTTACTACGTACTCTAAGGCCAAGGATAAACATAATGCCAATCTGGTCCTGGGAATGGCGAGTTTTCTCGAGAGACATAAAAGGCATCTTGTCTAATGGACCAGTAACAATGCTGTGTAGCTAAAATAGGTTTATATTTATAGCAAATCTTATTGATGCGATGACTAAACAAATCAACGTTGATTTTCTTTGAGCCCCAAGTGAATTCGCCTCTCCACGTTTTAGTTTTTCCTAAAAAGCCTGGACAAAAGTGCCAGTCTATAACCCTCCCAGGATGCATGTTAAAGGAACCAAATGGCCAATCAAGATCACCTTTTGCATCGATATGCGCTCTGAGAACATCCGGCAAGTCATTTGTAACAAATACATGCCAATTATGAGTTGGAAAGCACTCATTTTTTGAATCATACAAAGAATAGGCACATGAAATTGCCGGAATGAAGAAGAGAATTGCCATGACCAAGACCACACGCATTGTGAATAGTTTAAGGAAACAAAGAAAACCTATCCTCAACTTATATAGGCCATGCATATGCATTCATGTATCTAAAGACCAAATAGGATTGCATTATATTCATTAGTTAAAAGGTAAGATAACATTTATATCAAATAATTAAATTATGTAACATATAAGTAAATGGGTTTTGCTAACATGTGCCCACCGGGCACTCCATAAGATGTAATTAATGAACATAAAATTTCTTAGTAAATAAAAAAATGCATTTAATAAAACATTAATTAAACTCTAAAATTACCTTAATTAAATCAAAATTTGATATTAATTAACTTAAACCTTCCGCAAATGACGTCCAGCTCATTTGGACAGATGCATCCGTGGTTTTACCCAAGGTCTTGAGTTCGATCCTCCGGGATGGCAAGCCTTGGGGTTTTTCCTTCCGAATACTTGTTTCGGCCCTTGGTCAACATCTCATTGTCTAAGGGTTCGTGCAAGGCTTCACCTTTATACGGTGAGGTTTCCCTGATGTCGTATCCTGACTGAATGTTCGAAAAAAAAAATTAACTTAAACCTTCCATATATAAAGAGCTAAACATGTACCTGGTGGGCACACATTAGCAAAACTAAAAGTGTAGTGTAACAAATTAAATAAAAAGAAATTTTCATTAACTAAAAGATAAAGTAGCGTTTATATCGATAATCAAATTACTGTATAGTACTCCTTCCGTCTCATAATAATTGTCCACTTTGACTTTTTTGAGTCTTTCTTGCTCAACTTTGACCATTAATATTTTTATTTGTGTTATATAATACTTGATGAAAATTATATCAATAGAAAATACATTTAAAACTCAATCCATTCATATATTTTTCATCAAGTATTATGTAACACAAATAAAAATATTTATGGTCAAAGTTGAATAAGAAAGACTAAAAAAAGTCAAAGTGGACAATTATTATTGGACGGAGGTAGTAATATATAACTGAATTAATAGTGTATGAGTAACAGGGTCATCCCATAAATTTACGCAATTTTTTAAAAGCCTTGTACGAAATTAAATATGAGACATTTCGATAAGAAATGTTATATATAAATTGTCACCGTTTATAAGATATAATGCATTAGTTATCGAAACTTTCTAACATATTACTCATTTAAGGTATTTTCTCATCTAAATATTTTTTTTCTTCATGAAAAATATGTGTACACATGCATATAATTATTAACGAGGCAAATTTTGAGGCCCTTAAAAATTTTGGGACCCTAAGCGATCGCTCACCTTGCACACCCTCAAAGACGGCCTTGATGAATAACAAATTAAATAAATTACATCATATACTTCGTCCTTTTTAAAATAACGAGTACAATACCCGTGTGCTTTGCTCGGGTGAACCGTTTTAATCAGGTGCAAACTCATATATGCTAGGGTTAATGCATGCAGAAACCGTGTATCGGTAGTGAGGCGGTTGAAGGCCTTGTAGCGATTAATAACCGATTACAAGGCCGGTTACCTTGTAATCGCCGATTACAAGGCCGGTTACCTTGTAAAAATCAACAAGGCGAAAGGCCGTGCACCTTGTAATCGCCGATTACAAGGCCGAGTTGACCGATTTTTGCAACCTTGATAAAAACTACTAAAAAACCGTTAGATCAGAATCATAATAAGTGTTTATCAATAATCATTTGTTTTGGTTCAGCTGATGGATATCTTAAAGTCAATCAAGAAAGAATTGAGCGTTTGAGCGCTCAAGGCACACACAAACTCCAGTTTCTCACTACTAGAGATTTGAGAATAGAGCCCCTTTCATAGAGCCCGGTTTTAATGAAAAACGGGCTCTAAATGGATTCCGTCTTAAAAAAAGGGGTTTAGAGCCATGTTTTCTGGTAAGAAACCGGGCTTTATGTTAAAAACCGATAGAGCCATGTTTTCTTCTGGGAAACCGGGCTCTATTCTTCTTATAGAGCCATGTTCTCTAACAAAAAACCGGGCTTTATGTTCTGAACCCTTAAAGCCATGTTTTCCTCTCAAAACCGAGCTTTATTACAAGAAGGGGATTGATTCACGCACCATTTTATTTGATTAAAACACCACTTTGTACAAGCCGTATAGCACATCGTACAACACTGTAATGCACAGTTGTGGTGCAAGTATAAAAAAAATGGTGTGCAAATCACCTCCCTTACAAGAAAAGTATAGACTTGGTTTGATTTTTCATTTGAGCATTGAGCGGGATTTCTCCCTCCTATTTTTTTCACTTTGCATTCCTTTTCACCTACCAGATCTACATACGGAATAAAACCCAGTGTCGAACTTCAAAGTTCACATTGCCTCCGCAATCGCGCACCATCTGTAATGTTGTGGATTTTGTTTTAATTACAGTTTTTATGTTTTAGCATATTGTATTCGTGTAGCAATGCAGTAAAGTATCTATAACTATTAGAATCGAGCATACATGCAGTATGTGTAGTTGTTTATAAAGTTTTTTGTTTTTTGTTTTTTACCTACAAACGAGTCAAAAATATGTTCATTTGTAAAAGTATAAAAGTTGTAATACCACGTGATCGGCTACTACTACTACTACCGCCACGGCTTATGCCAAAACTACCTCCACTTGAACCACACGATCCACCAACACTACTACCCCTTGAACTAAAACTTCGCCCTACACTACCGCCATCACCACCACCACGTAAACTTAATCCTATTCCCGTATAACTTCCCCTTGAGTCCTTGTTGACGTCGAGAATGGCTTGTTTAAATTTAGGATTAATGGCGCCAGTTGTTGATGCATATAAAGGGCTAATTACTTGAAAATGTATTTAGCTTGACACTTTTTATGGTTGTGTGTAGCCATCTTGTTTTTTTCTTACTGTGTGTACCGAACTATTAAAATTTCGATCATTGTGTGTATTTTATGACCATTTTAATCAGTGTTGCAAAAATCGGCCGTATCGGCCGATTAATCGGTAATCGGCCCAGGACCTTGGAGAGAATTCCACGGAAATCGTCCGATTAATCGGCCAAGTCAAGAAAATCGGCCGATTAATCGGTAAAAAATCGCTAATCGGCCCCGGACCGCCTCAGTACCGATTCACGATTTTTGCAACATTGATTTTAATCTTACTTTTTTCCAAATTTTGAAGGGTAAAATGGTCATTTTAAACGGCAAAATAGTCACAAAATACACACAATATAATGATCGAAATTTGAAAGTTCAGTACACGCAATAAGAAAAAAAAATAAGATGGCTACACACAATCATAAAAAAAAAAGTCAAGTTAAAATACATTTTCAAGCAATTAGCCCGCATATAAAATTATAAATCATTAATTAGGTAAACTGATAGCATAATGAGTAACATCCTTGAAATCCTCATCTCCCTTTTGTCAAAAATAAAATAATAATAATAATAATAATAATAATAATAATAATAATAATAATAATAATAATAATAATAATAATAATAATAATAATAATCAGTAAGAACGGTTTTTGTAACACTAACACCCAATACTTTAAGTCTTTAAGTACACATTGATGTAATCTTTTCTGGCTTCTTGATAGGTTTCTAACTAACTTGCACTTTTTTTTAAAAAAAAAAACACTAACAACATAATGTATTGATTATTATGATCTTCTCAAGTTGATATCGAGTAGTTACCTTATCAACTTAGTTTGAATCAAAAGTGGGTTAGTTATTACTTTGATTGTGTCATGAACATACAAACCCTAATGATCAATTGAACTTTAAGCAAAGAAATTCAAAGTTATTCAACCTATCATTAAAACTTCCCAAGTTACATATATGTCATTCAGTATATTAACCGAAGCTTTGTAAAAAAATTACCTCACAAATTCGATCGGTCGTCTATATATGTTTCTCGCTAATATATATCTTGGTTTTCAGGTTTTTAGTTTTTTGTCGATGGGAAAATATTTGCATTTAAACATAGCCAAAAGATCAATATAAAACTCATATTTAGCATAGAACCAATGAACCAATCCTAGCCATAATAAAAAAAATAAACTTTCACATTTTTTTTTAAAATTAAATATTTCGCAAACCGTTAATCGTTACGCGAAAAAAATCATATCATCTCGAGGAGAATTAAATTATCTTTTTATAGATATGCATTGTTATATACTTTCGACGAACTTTTTTTTGGAAATTTCCGCTCAAAAAAATCACATATGATTTGTAAAATTCGAATGTGATTAAGAATCATATGTGATTTGTAAAAATCAAATCATATGTGATTTTTCTAGGCGGAAATTTAAAAAAAAAAAAAAAGTTCGTCGAAAAAAAAATTCGTCGAAAGTATATAACAATGCATATCTATAAAAAGATAATTTAATTCTCGTCGCTACGGTGTATTTTTTTGTAGATTGAAGATTTACCATTTGCAAGATATGTTGTTTTAAAACAAAAGGTGAAAAATAGTTTTTATTAATTTAGATAAAAAATAGATGACTATAATTGGTTTATTGGTTCTGGCAAATATGAGTTCTATATTCATCTCACCTCTTTAAACATATTGCTACAAAAAATATACGCGAGTGATACGGGCTAACCAGCTAACGTTCCTACTTTTGGCCACTCTAGTTTTGTGTTGCCATATGATATGTTAATCAACAAGCAATTTCTTACATGTGTTTTTGTAATTTCTAATAATTATTTTCTTACACTGTATATATGCAGTTAATTTTCAAATTTTGAATTCTCATGACTTGTATACAAATTTAATTCATTACTCAAAATGTGTTTCTTTTACATGGGCACATGGCCTCACTAATAATGTGAGTAACATCATTGTATGTTACCTACACGTTATTTTAAATTTCATGTTGAATGCTCAAATCGTTTTTACCTCTATTAAGTTTTTCGATTGTTGTGTTTCAGTGTTTGGTCAAAAATGGAATGGGAATGTAACAAAGCAATACCAAAGCAACAATATAGATGTTTTAATTTTTTTTTATATATAGTCCTGTATATATTATACTTGCCGCCTATATAAATTATAAAACCCCATTTCACCACCTCTCATCTCTCAACACACATCAAACACTGAAACACAAATACAAAAAAATGGGTAACTGTTGTGGAGTTTAAGCAGATCAAGACAATGCTTCGGTGAGTAGTGTCTCACTAAATGTTATTGAGCGTCGTGCGAGAATCTACAAGTGCTTAGAATGTTGTCAAACCAGAGTATTCCAAAGCTATGAAGCTAGATACACACACAACCAAAACTATCATTCAAAGGTAACACACCACTGAAGGAACTGCAATTCCCCGTTTAAGAGGCATAAGCAAAAGACAAAGCATGAAAATGAATGTGAACAGGAGGAATAGACGTACGAAGGTGAATTGAAGGGGTCGAAGTTGAATATGGCTGATGTGCTTTTATGTTTTTTTTTTCCTTCGTATCTCTTGTGTTTCTATTGTATCTCTTGTGTGTCTCCTTCAAGTCTGTGTTAATAAATTCGATCAGCCTTTCAAATAAACAACAACAACAAGATCAACATTAGAAGAATTGTGTTTATTTGAAAGGCTGATCGAATTTATCAACACAAAAAGAATTGTGTGCTCCTTCAATTCTTCTAATCAAACTTAATCTAGTTTACGTAATCAAACTTTAGTTCCTGTGCATATACACAAATAGAATATTACAGTAATTAGCAAAAAGTAATATACTCGTCAGCTTCTCAAGTCCAGTTTCAACTAGAATAAAACGACCCATCTTAACTTGATGACGTTTAAACTCACAAAACACCATTAAATTCACTCTTCAAAAAGCAAGCAGCTTATTTCCATTTTTAATCATCAAAAAATTAAACCCCAATTCATTAAAAAAGATATAATCAGATTTACTTACATAAAAAAAAGCAGCAGATAGAGGCACACCGGAGCGGAAGATAGCCGTAAAGACGCCGGAAAATCCAAAGACGCGACGGTTCGTGATAAGTAATGGGGCACAAACTATTTTATCCTATGACTGATCAGCCGTATATCTTGACCTCTGCTGCTTTTGTTAATGGAAATTGATATGGATGGAGGAGGGTTTGATCTGAAAGTAGCTGGACAAAGAAAATGGGTCCAAAACGACATTCTCTCATCAATACAATCTGCTACGGTATATTCGACTATTCTCTTTTAAATCAATAATACAATCTGCTACCCATTAAACGTGTGTAGCAATAGTCCAGGAGGTTTGGTTAGTCACTTAGTCCGAGTACGTGATCCAACATGGTTCCAAAGTTGCAAATATCTTTTATTAACATGGTTCCAATAGAATCACCTTAGCGGGGATAAGAAATGCATACAAATAGATTCAACGAGACTTTTTTATATATTTTATATTGGTTTGAAATACAACATTACAACCGTTACACAATGCTCGACTCAGGCCAAGGATTAATATATTGCCAATCTGACCCTGGAAATGAAGAATTTTTTCGAGACACATAAAACCCATCCGGTCTAACTGACCAATAACAATGTTCTGTAGGGAATCCAAATTTAAATTTATAGCAGATTTTACTAATGTGCTTATTAAAAATTTCTACTCTAATTTTCTTTGAACCCCAAGTGAAATCGGCTGCCCACACATTGTGAGAAAGAAGTGGACAAAAGTACCAATCAAAAACTCCTCCGGGAGGAAAGGGACAATCACTACACTTAAGAGGTTCTTCATTTCGTTGGATAGTCACCAATACTTCATCAGGCATGTCATTCGTAATAAATATATGCCAAGTATAAGGTATAACACATCGTGCATCCTTTGAAGGATAAGCAGATGAAAATGTGGGGGTGAAGAAGAGAATTGCAATGAAAAAGATAACACCCATTGTGAATGCTTTGAGAAAACAAAGAAAACCCATTTTTGATTTATATAAGGAATATGTATTTATTTTTCTCAAAAACAATAAATAGGATTTGTGTTCTACATTAATATGATTATTTCCTTTAGCATATGATTATTTCCTTTATTCTACTTTAATGAACATTCCTAATCTATTTTCTTTATGGGAGGTAATTTGCACACTTTTAGGGTGCGTTTGGTTCACAGAATGTTTTTGAAGGAATTGTAATCTTTGTAATGAATTGTAATTTGAATGAATTGTAATTCAAAGAATTGGAATGTGTTGGAATTGTAATTGATGAAATCTGTCATTGTGTTTGGTTGACTAGCAACGTAATGTAATTCAGAAAAACATTAATAATAATAATAATAATAATAATAATAATAATAATAATAATAATAATAATAATAATAATAATAATAATAATAATAATAATAATAATAATAATAATAATAATAATCATAACAATAATAAAATAGTAATAGTAAAATTATTTATTAAATAATAATATTATTTATTAAATAATAATATAAATAATAAAATTTATTAAATAATAATAATAATAATAATAATAATAATAATAATAATAATAATAATAATAATAATAGTAATATAATAATTAATAATAATAATAATAATAATAATAATAATAATAATAATAATAATAATATTATTTATTAAATAATAATATTACTTATTTAATAATAATATAATAACATAAATAATATTATTTATTAAATAAATAATAATAATAATAAATAATAATAATAATAATAATAATAATAATAAATAATAGTAATATAATAATTAATAATAATAATTCTAGTAAAATAATAATAATAATAATAAATAATTAATAATAATAATAATAATAATAATAATAATAATAATAATAATAATATTATTATTATTATTATTATTATTATTATTATTATTATTATTATTATTATTATTATTATTATTATTATTATTATAACAATAACAATAATAATAATAATAATAATAATAATATATTATTATTATTATTATTATTATTATTATTATTATTATTATAACAATAATAATAATAATAATAATAAATATTATTATAATTATTTTTATTTTTTAAAATTAAATAATATATTAATAGTAATTAATAATAACGCTGAAAGATAAATAATGATATTTAACTTTTAAAAATCTGAATTCCAACGTAATTCAACACATTCCATCAAGTTTGCTATGTAATCTGAATTATATCACTGGACGTAATTGGTTGTAATCCAATTACATTTTCTTGCAAGCCAAACATGCCATGTAATGTATCTGAATTACAATTACATCCATCCTGCCAACCAAACAGGATTGTAATGTAATTCAGATTACAATTACAACGAATTTCAACGAACCAAACACCCCCTTAAAATTGATTGGGACACTCAACTATACAATCAGATAAAGCACACTATGAACATAGTACAATTATGTAATGCACAGAGTTGAGTGTCTCAATCATTTTTAAGAGTGTGCAAATCAATTCCTTTTCTTTATTAGCTAAATGGTCAAATATGCATTAAGTAAAAGATAACCCATCATTTATGACAATCAATTTATTGTAAAATACAACCCAACATACAATAAATAAATTAAGGGCCATTTTCAAATATTAAATGAATAAATAAATAAATTCAATTTCCACGATAGACCATAACTTTATTTATTCTAAATTTAAACGTGTACGACTATGTGATTGTGCGACTCCACTACCCCGCCTCCTATATACTCACCTAGTTAATTTTAGTCACTACTTAAAAGGGTTATTACATAATATAGGTATGAGTGTGTTCTATTATTTGGATGAGGTGCGAAAACAAAGGTATATATATATATATATATATATATATATATATATATATATATATATATATATATATATATATATATATATATATATATATATATATATATACATATAGAGTAGGATCCAGTGAGAAGAAAACTTATAATGAGAAGGATGAGAAATAACTATAACCAAATATTTGAGATGCGTCGACTTAAATTAAATGCATCTCTATTCACGTTAATCGTTACGCGAAAAAAATCATACCATCTCGAGGAGAATTAAATTATCTTTTTATAGATATGCATTGTTATATACTTTCGACGAACTTTTTTTTTCGACGAATTTTTTTTTCGAAATTTCCGCCCAGAAAAATCACATATGATTTGTAAAATTCGAAGATTAAGAATCATATGTGATTTGTAAAAATCAAATCATATGTGATTTTTCTAGGCGGAAATTTAAAAAAAAAAAGTTCGTCGAAAAAAAAATTCGTCGAAAGTATATAACAATGCATATCTATAAAAAGATAATTTAATTCTCGTCGCTATGGTGTATTTTTTTGTAGATTGAAGATTTACCATTTGCAAGATATGTTGTTTTAAAACAAAAGGTGAAAAATAGTTTTTATTAATTTAGATAAAAAATAGATGACTATAATTGGTTTATTGGTTCTGTCAAATATGAGTTCTACATTCATCTCACCTCTTTAAACATATTGCTACAAAAAATATACGCAAGTGATACGGGCTAACCAGCTAACGTTCCTACTTTTGGCAACTCTAGTTTTGTGTTGCCATATGATATGTTAATCAACAAGCAATTTCTTACATGTGTTTTTGTAATTTCTAATAATTATTTTCTTACACTGTATATATGCAGTTAATTTTCAAATTTTGAATTCTCATGACTTGTATACAAATTTAATTCATTACTCAAAATGTGTTTCTTTTACATGGGCACATGGCCTCACTAATAATGTGAGTAACATCATTGTATGTTACCTACACGTTATTTTAAATTTCATGTTGAATGCTCAAAACGTTTTTACCTCTCTTAAGTTCTTCGATTGTTGTGTTTCAGTGTTTGGTCAAAAATGGAATGGGAATGTAACAAAGCAATACCAAAGCAACTATATAGATGTTTTAATTTTTTTTTATATATAGTCCTGTATATATTATACTTGCCGCCTATATAAATTATAAAACCCCATTTCACCACCTCTCATCTCTCAACACACATCAAACACTGAAACACAAATACAAAAAAATGGGTAACTGTTGTGGAGTTTAAGCAGATCAAGACAATGCTTCGGAGAGTAGTGTCTCACTAAATGTTATTGAGCATCGTGCGAGAATCTACAAGTGCTTAGAATGTTGTCAAACCAGAGTATTCCAAAGCTATGAAGCTAGCAACACACACAACCAAAACTATCATTCAAAGTTAACACACCACTGAAGGAACTGCAATTCCCCGTTTAAGAGGCATAAGCCAAAGACAAAGCATGAAAATGAATGTGAACAGGAGGAATAAACGTACGAAGGTGAATTGAAGGGGTCGAAGTTGAATATGGCTGATGTGCCTTTATGTTTTTTTTCCTTTGTATCTCTTGTGTTGTATTGTATCTCTTGTGTGTCTCCTTCAAGTCTGTGTTAATAAATTCGATCAGCCTTTCAAATAAACAACAACAACAAGATCAACATTAGAAGAATTGTGTTTATTTGAAAGGCTGATCGAATTTATCAACACAAAAAGAATTGTGTGTCTCCTTCAATTCTTCTAATCAAACTTAATCCAGTTTTATTTATTATTATTATTATTATTA
>LBNU01008271.1:5908-18788 GCA_014162995.1 Artemisia annua
TACACAACTTCTACTTCTCCTAAAACTACTTATTACAACCACAACACAACAACACAAATAATTTACACAATGTACACAACTAATCTACAATACTTCTTAAACTTTGTTGTTGAAGGAGTATTCTTCTTTTGCACTTTGGATGAGGATGGATGAGAAGGGATTGAATCACTTGAAACAAGGATTAATAATCTAATGATCAAAGGGTTTTAGAAGATGTTTAGAGAGATTTAGATCTGAAAATTTTCGTGCAAAAGGTGAGAAAAATACCAGGTTTGAGGTGGTATTTATAGGAGAAAATTTCTGACAGAATCTGACAGGGGAGCGTGGCCGGCCCCCTTAATTCATGGCCGGCCCCCTTAAAATTAAGGGGGGCGCCCCTTATAATTAAGGGGGCCGCCTAGTTGTAACGACCAGATTTTCTGTCTTTTAGTGGGGAAAGTTTATTTGGTGAAAAACTAATTGATTTTGGTTAAAAATTTGAATTCATATATTTAGTATGATTTAAACATTTTCTTTTATTACCAAAAGTGTTTTTCAAAAATATATTATATGTTTATATTATTAAATAAACTTTGTAATAATTAATTAAATACCCTTTTGATCATGAGATGTATTAAGGACTTGTTTATTCATACCTTAAGTGATTAAGTTGGATAAAATGATATAAACTAGCTTAATACTTGTTTACATAGTAATCTTACGTTAAATGATTTTACATTTTGTGATCGTCAATACGTAGAGATATCGAAAAATATAAATAACGTTTTTATGCATTATTTATATCAACAAACTGTAGTATGATGAATAACCCTGCTCTGCAAAAGTATGTTACACGCTTTACAATCCCGTATATGTGCAGGAAGTAAAAAGGCATGGCTTAAAGTTTTTGTGGCTGGAATCCCAATGACAATCGATAATGACATTTCGGTTCGTGCATTGAATTTTCTATATTAACGCAACAATATCCCAATTACATTGGATATTTGGCTCATGCATGAGGATAGTAACTTTTGATGGGTCCAAGGATTTGAATTTTGAAAATGATTATCGTAACTTAAAGTATCAGTTATCATGTATAATGTTTGGATAAAGTTTTCGGCTTTAGATTCATAATGAAAGGGACATCTAATATTAAGTTAAAATTTTAATTCAAATATTCATATGTGAAAACCACATTAGACCCGGTTGGTGTAGTTAGTCTGCATGCTTTCAAATATTTATCTTTCTTGATAGGAGTAAATGATAAATGCCTTTGCGCATAAACCCATGTTGGAGCAACATTGACTAAGTTTTCTTTATGTTTTAACGATGAAAGATAAATGTTCGCAACACATAAAATCACAAACATTATCCAAAAATGAGCTAGACCATAATTGGTCCTAGCGTGCTGCTGACTCGCCAGGCATCTGTTAGAAACGGCTCCGTTCTTGAAAGTTGGCTTTCCTCTTACCTAACAGACGTGGTTCTTTCTTTACAGGTATGAATATGATAATTGAATTATTAGGTAAACTCGTAACAAGGTTTGGACTTAGAGAGATACCAAAACAAGTCCTCCCGTTTAACAAAACGTCAACTCCAAGTGTCTGCTCAGGAGGCATGATGACGGAGCAGTGCCTTCATCGGAGCTAGTACACTAGCAGCTGACATACAAGTACAATGATGCATGAATAAGCATAAAGACTTTGGTCCACTACTAGTACTTGTATCATAACAACAACTTGGACTCCGAGGACCATGCCTGACGCTCATCAGCGATATGTGCCGCACTATTCCTAGAAGACAACTTAATCTCCACAATCCTTGTGTCTTGGGGCTAAGCCCATGTAGTATAAAAAGAGATGTTCACACTGTGAAACCAAGTTTTATAATCTCGATATTGCTTTCTGAAACTTGAAGGACTAAATGTGTTCATTAGAAAGATAATAACCGCCAAGCGGTTAAGTTAGTTATTATAGTTAGGAAATCTATAAATTCGAAGGGACATGTCGTTTGGGCTTGAACCTGTTCGAATGGATACATACTTTGGGGTCACACCTGTTCGTGGCCTATATATACTTGTGAATATGTAACGATACAAGTTTAGACGAAATAAAGTTATCTAGTTTATTGTTTTGCAAATTACTTCGACTCACACACACGCAATATTGGGACAACGTTTGGCATCAAGAGCCTTGTTACCCCTCGTTACAACCATCAAACCCAGAACTTTGTTAACGAGACAAAACAGAAACCAAACCAAGAAACTACGCTGAACCCTTGGTTCAGAAACACGAACACGCGACGTACAAACAAGGAATACGCTGCCTAGATAACTTTGGGACACAAGAAAGTTATACATAACTTATCTAGTGTTGAATTTGCAAACGGGAGGACACCAAACGAAGTGGTGGGCTCGTTTTTTGTTGTGATCACAGTACGCGGCAACAAAAACAAAAGAGAAGGAAAAAAATTTGTTTTGAGAACCTTGTTGGTGTCTTGCACATGACAACAAAGGGAGATAGGAAAAGGATTGTTGGTTTTACAACGCAACAAGAAGAGAACAAGACGTCAAAATAAGACCTTGTGTATATTAACGAGATACACAAAAGGAAAAAGGAGGCGTTGCTTGTGTTTATCAGGGTATACCGAGAAGAAAGAAGCAGCAAGCAATCTAGGATTGCTTTGTGGGAACGTTTAGCAATACAAGAACAACAACAAAGAGAACACGGACGGGCTGATCACTCGTTATTGTTGAATACCGACGGGTATTGTAGGGTTGTTGTAGGAAACGGTGTGGATATAGAAAGGAAGGGTATTGTGATACAACGTTGAACAAGGAGAAAAGCAACAGCAAAGGAACGACAAGCAAAACCATTGTTTAGTCGTGGGACTTGGTACCGTGGGTATTAAGGAAGAAAAGCAAATCAAATTGCTTTGGAATAAAAATACCGTAGGGTATTTTTGGCAAAGACTTGGAATGAAACAACAACAAATACTGATTTGATTGTGGCCAAAACAACTTTGGGTGTTTTGGAGATAGCAGCCGAGACAAAGAAGAAGAAAGAAGAGAGTCTAGGGCACTTGTTAGGTCACCATATTGTAAACACAAGTAATGATTATGATAGAAATAAGATGAGAAATAGAGTTTGGTTGATTATAACAAATGAGAAAGATAAAGTGCAAGAGTTTCCTTTGGATATTGAAATAACCAACAAGTGAAATGAAATACATGATGTCCTATTTATAGGTGAGGACTAGGGCAACATTCCCTTCCTCCCTACTTTGTCTAAATCGTGGGCTTTAAGGCCCAATGGACGTTTACATGGACTTCATTCTTAACTTAAGTAAACTTAATATAGTAGCAACCTATTACATGTACTGAAAGAACTGAGACTTGATAAATGTTGATAAACTTAGATGCTAACAGCACGTTTTTTTTGGAAACCAAGTTGACAAAGAAAGGAACAACGTGAGGTGTGGTAGAAGAAGAAAACATTGTTTTGGTTGGTATATAACTTCGACAGCATATACACGACCGAATTGTTTTGGACAAAAAACGAGGAAAGAAAAAGGACGTAGTTGGTATACTCAAATATCGACACAAGTGGGAACACAAACGAGGTCTTAAAATTTTCATTACTCGGATTTCATTTCATATTTTAGATAGTATAGATATTTACTTCATACTATTAGGAAATCCCGAGAACTATTTATTGATCCCGTATTACTAGGATTCCCGGATAACTATTTCTGTTCCCATAGTAGTAAGATATACCATATTGGTTAGAATTCCCATACAAATTAGAAAGTGAAGATTGTAAACACATACAAGATGCCCGGTGACGATACAAATACCAATAACAACAATTTAGTGAAACCCGTAACACCCATTGCTCAATACCAATGCCCTAAACTTAAAACCACAAACTACACTGTTTGGGCAATACAAATTAAGGTTATATTAGAGGCACATGGTTTTTGGGAGACTATAGAACCTAAGGATAACGCACAATTAGATGATAAGAAGGATAAGGCAACTATTGCCCTCCTATATCAGGCATTGACTGAAGATGTGATATTACAAGTAGCAAGTTGTAAAACTGCAAAGGAATTATGGGAATCGTTAAGGAAAAGACACGTTGGAGAAAATAGAGTGCAACAGGCACGATTACAATCACTAATGATTAGTTTTAATACCCTTCAAATGAAGGAAGATGAAACGGTGGATGCATTTACAAACAAACTAAATGGTTATGCCACGAAGGCAAAAGAATTAGGAAAAACCATGGATGAATCACCTTTTGTACGAAAACTATTAGATTCCACACCAGATAGATTCATTCAGATAGTAGCATCCATAGAACAAACAAGTGATCTAAACGATATTACCTTAGATGAGATCACTGGAAAACTTAAGGCATTCGAGGAAAGGATAAAACTCCGAAAGGGAGGACAAGTAGAAAGCCAGGATAACTTATTATTCGCACAAGGCGAACACTCTAGAAATAAGAAAAGATTTAACAAATATAGGGGTAGATCAAACTACTCAAGAGGAAACTGGCAAAATAAAGGGAATAAAGATAACTCGAATGGAGAAAATTCAACTCACAATGATAAGTCCAATAGAAATAAAGGTGAGTGGAATAAGAAGAAAGGAAAATGTTTCAATTGCGGGAAACATGGACATTTTAAGAGAGACTGTAGAAGTCCACCAACAACTCAGGAACAATCAAACCTTATCTTAGAAGACGATGAACCATCACTATTAATGACTACACATGAAGAAGTCCTATTGAATGAAGGACAAATACAACCCGGAAAGTATGCTACAACAGATGCTAGCATATGGTACTTAGATAATGGTGCAAGCAACCATATGACCGGAACTAAGAGTCATTTTAAAGATATTGACGAAAGCATCACTGGACACGTTCGTTTTGGAGATGGATCGTAAGTAGAGATAAAGGGTAGAGGTTCTATATTACTAGGATGTAGAAACAATGAACAAAAGATAGTTTCAGAAGTTTACTACATTCCAAAACTCAAGAGCAACATACTTAGTCTAGGACAACTTACTGAGATAGGTTGTAAAATCATCATGAATGGAAACAAGCTGACTTTGTATGATAAGAGTAAGAAGTTGTTGATGAAGGTAGAAAGATCTAAGAATCGACTTTACAGTATTAGACTACAGATAGAAGCACCTATATGTCTCTTAGCAAATGTGGATAACCAAGCATGGTTATGGCACGCTAGATTAGGTCATCTAAACTTTGACGACATCAACAAGATGACAAGAAAGGGTCTAGTGGAAGGAATACCAAGAATAAATCATGCAGGACAAATATGTGATGCATGTTTATTAGGAAAACACAGCAGAACACCATTTTCGAATCAAGCTAAATTCAGATCCAAGAACCCATTGGACTTAGTTTATGGAGATCTTTGTGGTCCCATAAGTCCAGCCACACATTCTGGAAAGAAGCTCATCTTCTTATTAGTAGATGACTGTACACGTTTCATGTGGGCTTACTTTCTAACATCGAAAGATCAAGCATTCAAAACATTTAAGGAATTTAGACAGAAGATTGAAATGGAGTTAAGGTTGAAGATAAGGATGCTAAGAACAGATAGAGGAGGTGAATTTACATCAAATGAATTCACCAAGTACTGTAAGGAGAATGGAATAGCAAGACAGTTAACAGCACCATACTCACCGCAACAGAAAGGAGTAGTTGAAAGAAAGAATAGGACGGTGTTATCAACTACTAGGAGTATGATGAAAGCGATGAAGTTACCCTTAACTTTTTTGGCGGAAGCAGTCAAGCACGCCATTTATATAATGAATAGGGTACCTACACGAGCACTAGAAGATAAAACACCGTATGAAGCACTCTACAACAGAAAACCAAATCTGGAAAACCTAAGAATATTCGGATGCACAGCTTATGCTAAGATAACAACTCCTCACTTGAAGAAATTGGATGACAGAAGCATACCGATATATGGTTTATGTAGGAGTAGAGGAAGGATCAAAGGCATGTAGGCTATATGATCCAGTAGGAAAAAAGAAACATGTTAGTAGGGACGTAAAGTTTATGGAAATGAAACCATGGGATTGGGATAAAAGTAAAGAGGATACAAGTACACAAGACACATTTTGGGCTAGTTTTGTGGTAGATGAAGTTGACAATGAAACTCCTACACAAGTCAACTTAGATAACAATGATAACCCGTATCCAATACCGGATCCTATACCAACTCAAATACAAGATCCAGATTCACCAATCACACCACCGACATATAATTACGACCTAACTCAGAAGATGAAATAGAAGCTACTATTAGCTCATTAGGGAGCTCACGTCAGAGATATGATCACAGTCCAGTACGAGGTTTAAAAGATTTAGCAAAAATTTATGAAACTGCACAACAAGTAGAAGCACCTAGCTTATTCTTCACAGAAGAAGAACCTCGTAACTACAAGGAAGCATCAAATGATGAGAAATGGATTGAGGCCATGGAGATTGAATTGGATTCAATCAACAAAAACAACACATGGACCTTAACAACATTGCCTACAAATCAGAAGGTGATAGGACTCAAATGGGTTTACAAAACCAAGAGAGATGCACAAGGGAAGATCATTAAGTATAAAGCAAGATTAGTAGCAAAAGGTTATGTACAAGAACAAGGAATAGACTTTGATGAGGTGTTTGCACCAGTTGCTAGAATAGAAACAGTTCATTTAATATTAGCACTAGCAGCATATCATGGATGGCAAGTACACCACTTAGATGTAAAATCAGCATTTTTACATGGAGAATTAAAGGAAGAAGTCTACGTTACACAACCTGAAGGTTTCATACAACAAGGAAACCTTGGAAAAGTCTACAAGCTAACTAAAGCGTTGTACGGCTTAAGACAAGCACCAAGAGCTTGGAATGTGAGGCTTAACCAAACCTTGAAGTCACTAGACTTTAAGAAATGTAATCTCGAACAAGCAGTTTATACGAAGAGAAGCAAGACTTCTACACTGATAGTTGGAGTATATGTAGATGATTTAATAATCACGGGAACTCCAAAGAAGGAAATACACTTGTTCAAATCCCAGATGGAAGATAAATTTGAAATGAGCGACTTAGGATTGCTAGCATATTACCTTGGGATAGAAGTTACACAGACAGGAGGAGAGATTACAATCAAGCAAACCGGATACATTAACAAGATCCTAAAAGAGACAAATAGGACGGACAACAATGATATCAAGATACCATTGGATCCCGGCACTAAGTTGGTCAAGGCGGAAGATGGAAACCCAGTTGACGCAACTTATTACCGTAGCTTAATTGGAAGTCTCAGATATTTACTACATACAAGACCGGATCTTAGTTACTTAGTCGGACTACTCAACAGATTTATGCACCAAAGGACCATCACCTAAAGGCAGTGAAACAAGTAATCCGATATATCAAAGGAACAAAGGAACATGGAATAATATACAAGAAGGAAGGCGGCTGCAAGATAACAGGTTACAGTGATATGGAATCAATACCGATCAAGGAAAAGGAACTACTGGAGTCGTATTTTACTTTGGAGAGTCACCTATTACCTGGTGTACTCAGAAGCAACCAACAGTGGCACTCTCATCATGTGAATCAGAATTCATGGCGGCTACTGCAGCAGCATGTCAAGCCTTATGGTTAAAACGTTTACTTAGTGAACTAACTGGATTGGAAGAAAGAAGGATAACGCTTAGAGTTGACAACGTATCAGCTATAGCACTTGTGAAGAACCCAGTATTTCATGGAAGGAGTAAGCATATAGACATTCGCTATCATTTCATTCGGGAATGTGTAGAGAATGGTCATATCAATGTGGAACACGTTAGCGGAGAACTACAAAGAGCAGACATATTAACGAAAGCTTTACCAAGACTCAAGTTTACAACTATGAGACAAATGCTCGGAGTTCAAGACCATGGACAAAGCAACGATCAAGATTAAGGAGGAGAATGTGAAACCAAGTTTTATAATCTCGATATTGCTTTGTGAAACTTGAAGGACTAAATGTGTTCGTTAGAAAGATAATAACCGCCAAGCGGTTAAGTTAGTTATTATAGTTAGGAAATCTGTAAATTCGAAGGGACATGTCGTTTGGGCTTGAACCTGTTCGAATGGATACATACTTTGGGGTCACACCTGTTCGTGGCCTATATATACTTGTGAATATGTAACGATACAAGTTTAGACGAAATAAAGTTATCTAGTTTATTGTTTTGCAAATTACTTCGACTCACACACACGCAATATTGGGACAACACACACACATGAACAGGAGCACACACTTCGTTATTCACTTCTTTCTTATTTCAGCCTAAGAGACGAAGGAGCAGTTGCAGGACCTCCTAAAGATCGGGTATGAAGAGCCCTTACGGATATTTGCTCAAACATATATGTTAAAGAGATGTCTTCATCATTGAATAAAAAGATCGGATGACAACCGATCTATCTAATAATTTCATTCTAAAATAAATTAGAAAATTTTGATTTTTCCAGATTCTAATCATACCAAAAATGCAGTTTTTTTCTAGAATTCCATTTAATCATTACCACAATACTAATAATAATATCTTAAGCTAGCTCTAAAGGTACTATGATTAGATAATAACTTATTATGATCCGCTGGCCTTTTTTATTCGTTGCTGCAAACCAATCATAAATTGAAATATCACTATAATTGTGATGTTGCTGTTAAATTAAGGAATCCTGAATTAATAAAACGTTAAGTGAGAGTGAAAGGCCCTAAAAAATTCTAATTAAGATTCGTCAGAACAAAACACAATAACGTGAAACAGGATGAATTCGAATGCATCATCGACTTTAGTTGCACAATGGCAAAGACGTACAAGTCCACTTAAAGGGCTATGTATTTTTCTAAAAAAATTTGTATAATTTATCTGCAAAATAAAACAGAACTTAATGGATCACTCTCCATTAATTGAGCTTTTGTTTGAACTTAGAATATCTCTATGTACAAAGACTCTGGGGAGTACCAAGTTTGCTCACCCATCAGATTGTCCGTTCAAGTCTGAACTAAAACAAGTGACGTATGTGAATATTTTACATTCAAGAGTGTTAATTTTACTTGGTGAGGATACAACTCAGCTTGTATCATATACATTACGCAGACAATGGAATAGGATGAAGCCGTGCGACAGGAACACAAACCAAAGGGTTCGCTCTAGGAAGTGCGATACCGATACCCTCTTCCATATCAATGCTATCTAGATTTCCAGCTTTCCCAGCCTTCCAGTTGAAGCATTGAATTATAGAACCAAGGGTCACATGTATCACCATCAATGCTAGCGAAGTCCCTGGGCACATCCTTCTCCCGCCCCCAAATGGTACCAATTGAAAGTGTTGTCCTCTAACATCCAACTGTTTGTTTTCAAATCTTTCAGGCATGAATTCAAGTGGATTTTCCCAGTGACCCGGGTCTCGCCCAACCTCCCATACGTTTATGAAAATAGTAGTATTTGCTGGAATATGGTAACCGCCCAGAGTGCAATCTTCAGTTGATAGTCTATGAATCAACGGGGCAACGGGGTGCAGCCTTAATGATTCCTTGACTATTGCTTGAAGGTAAGGAAGGTTTGGAATGTCCGATTCCTGTAAAAGTCTGTTTTTTCCAACAACTTGGTCAATTTCTTCTACTGCTTTTTTCATTATATTTGGATGGTTGATGAGTTCTGCTAAAGTCCATTCTACAGTTATCGCGGAAGTTTCTGTTCCTGCTACAAATACATCCTGGAAAATTTTTAAGGAATGCGTATGAATATGTTAGTTGAGGCAAATTTATACTGCAAAATTAAATAAGCTGGAATACTATGACTTGCTAGCTAGTATATATTACCAGAATGAAGGCTTTAATGCTGTCTGTGGTCAACTTCATCTCCATGCTCTCGTCTTCAGAAATGTCGAGTAAAATGTCGAGCAAGTCCCTCACTTGTCCTGTATCCTTCTTCTGCTTTCTTGCTTCTTGATGCTCCCTCAAAACCCTTTCTAGCAATGCATCCAATCTTGTGTGAATATCCATGGACTGTTTTCCAAATCCCTGCAAGTCTAGATTCTTACAAAACCATATATGATCCGAAAGGTTAAATTTACTGACAAGCTCACTAATCTCAGTAATTATCTTCCGTATATCCTCTGCCTCATCCTCTTCTTCTGAACACCTCTTTCCCATAAGCATTCTAGATATCACATTGTTTGTCATTTTCACAAGGTCGAGTCCAAGTTCCACTGACCTCCCATCGTTTGCCTTTTGTGATAAACATTTGATCAAGCGATTAATTTCATCGTTCCTTACTGGAAGGAGGACGTCGAGTGTTCTAGTGTTGAGGAGTTGTGACATGACTATCTTCTTCATGAACTTCCAGTATGATCCATAAGGAGCAAAGATGAGAGCACTTGCTCCGTAGGAAATGCAATCTACGGATGAGTTATGGGGTTTGTCTAAAAACGCATAATCGTGCGTTTTAAAGATTTCTTTTGCCGTCTCTGGGGAAGAAACGACGACACACGGTGTAGAACCAAGATAGAGGCGAAAAACATGCCCATACCGGATAGAAAGTTTGTGAAAAGCTCGATGAGGGCTCGGAGAAAGGACTAGGAGGTGGAGGTGGCCAATGATGGGAAGGGCAAATGGACTAGGAGGAAGACGATGATTAGCATGAAGTAACTTGGACAGCTTCCAGATAAAGATGGTAAAGATCAAGCATATGAGACATAAGGAGAAGTAGTCATGGAATTCAACCATGATAAGGTCAACACTCTTAAACCAATAACAATCAGCTTTGGGTGTTGAGCAATATGTATGGATTTGCAGTTTCTCTAGAGGGGGTTGTTTTTAGTTAATTATGCATTGATTCTTGAACTGACTAAAGAAGCCTATTGGAGAAGACCTTGGTAGGTATTGTGGAATCAATGTAATGAGTACAATAATGCAAACCCAGATATATAACATGGATCTAACGGTTAAGGAAAATAAAAGAAGGTTGGTGTGAAGGATTAAAACAAACCAGAAAAGTAGATATATATTGATGTGACAAGCATGTGACACACAATTTATATCTCTCTTTTTATAAAACCTATGTTTAAAAAGGTCGACGGAGAGTTCTCATTCCCATTCCAAATGAGAAGGAAATCAAATTACAATGGAACGTCTTCTTGAGAATTTGCTTTTCTCTTATGCTACCAAACAAGAGAAATCAGCTTAAAGGAATAGATTTGGTTTACAGATTATGTGTGTCTGGTGTGGATGTGTGGTAATGTTCCAGATCAGTTATTAGATCAAATGCATGTTTGAGGTACTATTACGAAGAGAATAAATGAAAAAAAGAAATGATAACTACTTGCTAAATTAAGTACTTGATGCATCTTAGTTGGATTTCATAACTATTGTAGACAGGCCGGAACCCGATTGATGTTTGTCGCCTAGTGTAATTTTTCTTTAAAATTTTCAATTTCTTTGAAATGAATCTGGTCCCGAAATTTTGTATCACACAAATACATGCATTATTGTTTAGTTTATCCATTAATATGTTATCAGAAATACATGTATTCNAACAAAACTCATTTTAAAATAATAATAATAATAAATAAATAAAATTAAGCCTCCATGATCTTCTATAATCTCTTGCGCCAAATATGCCCTTAGCTCATGTTTGTATTTAGAATAATCTTATGCGATTACATAATACTTTCGTTTCAAAAATATTGTTCATATTGACATTTTCGGATGCTTCAAAATAATTGCCCAATTTATATTTCAACCAATAAGAAAAGACTTTAGTAGAGAAATATGACATTTGATTGGTAGAAAGTATAGTTAAAGGGATTTCTTAAAACGTTATGCATTTTGAAAGTGAACAATTAATTTGAGACGAAAGAAGTATATTGTGTTGTTTATTTGGGGTAATAGGGGTGATGAGTATCCTGATAGCAATTAGAAGTCACGAGTATGAACGCTTTCAGATCGATTAAATTGGAGTGGATACCAATTAACGACCGGATAAAATCTAATTGATTCAAGTTTGTGTATGGTGTTCTGTTTTTTAGAGCCCTTGTTTTTTCTGTGTTTTTTTAAGAGAGACGTTCTCTCCTTGTTTATAGGTTCCAAACCGTCATTCAAGCGGTTAAATAAAAGCAGATAACTGTAAAACAGTTATATAACGAATTTCAAAGTTAAACGTTTTATTTGGTGGAAAAACAAATTCTAATGAATTTTTAACATAGCAATGTTATAAACAAACAGCTCGACCCCAGCCAGGGGCGCTGCCCCTTGGACCCTGCTTCTCTCAGGGGCGTTGCCCCCGAACCCCCACCAAGGGGGCTACCGCCCCCTTGGAACCCCCGTTAGTCCAGTTAATATTCATATAAGTGTCGACCCTTATATGTATATTAAACTCAATCTATTTTACACTAAAATACCAACAAACCTCCCCCATTTTAGTGTAATCATAAATTAACTAACTAGTTCACAGCAAACAATCAAACTAATGCATAAATGAAATGTCGAGATGATTGAATTTCATATTAGTATATTACACATTCCAAATATTCGAATATCAAGGTTTCCCGAAAGATTGAACCTTGTAATATCACTATTGAATACATGAAGATAATATACATATTAGTTTTACATACACAATTTCTTACTTGACACATTATTTTACTAGCCTATGTCCCTATCCTTCTTGAGTACATCGAAGCCAAGTCCCAACTTCTTGAAGCAGCTAAACTTCGTACTCATATAGGTAATTCTTTTAGTCTTGCACCTGCAAATGCAATTTTTCAAAAGAATTATTAAGAAGAACACTTCAACCTTCCTTATCTTG
>LBNU01008271.1:29249-40241 GCA_014162995.1 Artemisia annua
ATACGTTATTGTTAAGTACATATTACACTATAGATTGATATATCTATTTTCGTAGGGATTGGTTTCGTATACGTATTGCACACCAATATACTCTCGATCTCTTGCTTCGGTAAGAATAAATAAGACTTAAAATAACGTTATTTCCACCAAGTATAGCTATTTGAATTGAGGTTATAACAAACGGTGTCACGTTTTATATTTTTAAAAGTAATCAAACGTAACAAAGTTTCTGTATCTTCAAAGAATACATTGGTTAACCACCGCGTCTAAGAAGGCGAGTTTTGTCAACCGCATAACATTGCCTTTGAACATGAAGTTTGTATGTCCCATTGTCCATCGCTTGATCAACGTTATGCTACAACTTTTTAGTATTTGACATCTCGAACGCTAAAAAATCTCATCAAACTAATTACGAATTGAATCACTAATATGTTGGTATTTAAATTCAACCATAACCTTAAAAATATGATTATATAATGAAATGAGAGAGAACATACTGATGGGAAAATGAATTTTATTATTATGAAATTGTTACATGATTGATTACAAGCAATAGTATTTATACTGCTACACATTATACAACTGTCACATTGCATAACACTTGAGCATTGGAGACTTGTACAACTACTAACAAAAGCCTTTAGTAGCTAGTAGCTACTTTTACGTGTAAAAGCAAAAGAATCATATCATTACATGATTGGTGTACACATACAAAACACAGATCATTTTTCTACTGCGACACTCGTGGTTTATAACTTGTACAATCATATAATAAAAAAGTACATTATTTTCTATGAATTTATATAAACAAAAAAAGAAACGAATAAAAGAAAGAAAAAAATATCTACATTTCATTCCCTATATAATGACTACCAGAACATATACCAATGTATCAAAAACATAGAACAACCAAAATCCACCATGGCAAGCACAACATTATTAAAGTTAATGTTATCCATCTTTTTAATACTCACTTCCATTATAATCCCATCATTCTCTTGTCCCATTCATCAAAAGCATGCACTACTTCACTTCAAATCCACCCTCGCCGCTATCTACAATTTCACACACAATTCCGATTTCTTTCTACCATGGCAAAGACTAGACTCATGGAATTCGACTTCTAATTGTTGTTCTTGGGATCTTGTTTATTGCTCAAGAACCGGAAGTGTTACAGAGCTTTATCTTTCTATGGTAGCCTTCCCTCCTCCACATGTCGATCCAGTTTGGATATCTTCTGAAATCTTGAGTCCAATTTTTCGTATCCGTTCACTTGAATCACTTGATATCTCGTTGAATTATTTTGAAGGCGAGATCCCAGGAGATGGGTTTGGTAATCTCACCAAACTGCTTCATCTTGAGATGCGGGGTAACTACTTCAATGGTTCCATCCCCAGCCAACTTTTCCAGTTAACAAATTTACGTTACTTGGACATGAGTTCTAATCATCTCGAGGGAAAACTTGGACCTGAACTGGGTTCTTTTCGAAAATTGACTACATTGAGGTTAAGTAATAATCGTTTCCAGGGTCCGATTCCTGCTCAACTTTTTGAGCTCGAATCTCTTCAACATCTTAATCTTGGTGGCAATGATCTCGGGGGACATTTAAGCCCTGAAATTGGCAAGCTTCGAAATCTTGAATCACTGTCGATAAGTGATAATTTTCTTTGGGGAAACATCCCGGAAGAGATTGGAAATTTAACAAAGTTAAGGTTTTTTTCATCATACAATAATAGTTTTTCCAGTGGAATCCCATCATCAATTGCAAACCTCACGAAATTAGAATGGCTGGATTTGTCTCAAAATTCTTTATCATTCGAAATTCCAACCTCCATAGGAAGACTAACCAACTTGTTTTCTCTGGCCCTGTGGAGCAACCAGCTTACAGGCCCGATACCATCATCTATAGGAAGACTAACCAACTTGACTTCTCTGGACCTGAGCAGTAACCAGTTAACAGGCCCAATACCATCATCTATAGGAAGACTAACCAACTTGACTTCTCTGGACCTGTGGAGCAACCAGCTTACAGGCCCGATACCATCATCTATAGGAAGACTAACCAACTTGACTTCTCTGGACCTGAGCAGTAACCAGTTTACAGTCCCGATACCATCATCGATGCAAAACTTGAGCAAGTTAGAGTACCTTCAACTTGACGACAACATGCTCGCCGGTGAGATCCCGACTTCGTTATTCAAAATCAGAACTCTAAAGCAATTATACATCGGTGGAAAGGGAAGCAACTTGATTTGGAATAACACAACTAAGGTTGATCCAAGATGTAGTCTTGAAGAGATCAGAATGCCTTCTTGTGGAATTTCAGGCCAAATTCCTGAATGGATCTCATCACAGAAAGAGTTGTATTATCTTGATTTGAGCGGGAATAAATTGGAGGGAAGATTCCCACATTGGCTGGCGGAGATGAACAACATCAGTTCGATAATTCTTTCAGATAACAACCTCAGCGGACAAATCCCGCATCGCCTATTTATATCTAATCGGTTAAACGTTCTTGATTTGTCCCGGAACAATTTTTCAGGGGAGTTGCCAGAAAGCATAGGTAACGCTACAAGTATGTATTATCTTGCGGTTTCGGAAAATCATTTTTCAGGACTAATCCCAAAATCCATCTCCAATTTAACGGGATTATCGGTACTCGACTTGTCCCGAAACAGATTTTTTGGTGACAATTTACCTGTTTTGAAAGCAAGAGAAAAATTTTTCCTGGATTTGTCCGAAAATGATTTCTCTGGTAAGATCCCGATGAATTTTCCAAAAGGAACCGAAATTCTTTATTTAGGCGGGAATAAGTTTTCTGGAAGTCTGTCTTCTGATTTGACTAAATTGGTCAACCTTAGAGTTCTTGATCTTCATAACAGCATTATCACAGGAAACTTACACGATATTCTCCCTCAATTCCCTACTCTTGAAATACTTATCCTAAGAAACACTTCCCTCAACGGATATATCCCGACCAATATTTCCATGTGCACTTCTCTTCGCATTCTTGATCTCTCCCGGAACAATCTAACCGGAAGTATTCCACGACAGATGGCAAACCTTCCAATAATGAATATGTCAGCATCAACGAATCTGATTTATAGTTCCACAGGGGATTTCGATGAAGACAGGCTTCAAGACTTAATAGTGAATTGGAAGAAATCTTCTCAACACCTACGAAACCTTCATTTCTATGTTTTGTTGGACTTGTCGGGCAACAATATTTCTGGTGAAATACCAGCATCATTAGGCAATCTCAAAGCTCTAAAACAGCTCAACATATCACACAACAAGATTTCTGGGAACATTCCACAGTCATTTGGCAATTTAGAGGGCATAGAGAGCTTGGATGTTTCACACAATGAACTCTCAGGTTCAATTCCTCAATCACTAGATCAGCTTGGCCAACTCTCAGTTCTAGATGTGAGCTACAATATGTTGACGGGTAAAATTCCTCGTGGTGGGCAAATGGACACTATGAATGAGTTGAAGTATTTTCAAAACAATAGTGGATTATGCGGTATGCAGATTAAAATCGAATGCCTGAAGGATTTTCCATCATCCGAAGGAAGTGTCAAGGAAGAGGAGGATCTATCAAGGATGTTTTGGGAAGGAACATGGATCGGTTTTCCGATTGGATTTTTCTCAACAATCTTGATAATGAGCTACCTTTTAAATTTTATACGACTTTTCAAAATTTGGTAAGAACTCCTATTGAGTTTGCTCTTTGTCAATCCTTGTATTCGTTAAGATTTGTATTGTTGTTGGTACTTTGTTTCTAGCGGTTCGCTAGTTTTAGTTGTAATATTATTTAGTCTGGCGGGCAAAATAAAATCCGTATGATTCATTATGAGAAAGTAACCACACCTTACACCTATTAGCTGCATTATGAGATATAAAAAAGTTTACATCAGACTTTATGTTTGCAAAATTTGGAGCAAGTTTTATGTTTATCCTATCTATATTTGTAGTTAGTGAAATAAACATAGTTGTAATATGTTTTCTTTTTTCTTTTGTGATAAAAGAAAAAGTTGTTAAAAATAAATAACTGTTACTTCTTTGTTAAGTGATAATTCTTGCAGTGATTACTTCTTTGTTAAGTGATAATTCTTGCAGTGATTACTTCTTTGTTAAGTGTATTCTTAAGCTATAACAATTGGTAATCGATCCTTGTATCTAAGATATACAAATGTTGCAGGTTATAGTGCACCCTGTATATCGTCTTTCCAGTTCAAAACAGAATCCGTACGAGTTTACTGTGAGTAAAGAAAACCATTTTAACCTAGCATTTTTATACGAGTTTCTCTGTTAACACATCCTCTGTTTACATAGCCCTGTTCCCTAGACGTGTTGCTCTATAAGTATGGTTTGGTTATGTTGGGGAAGTAAGTAAACCTTATCTTTGGCAATTGGCATTCTTAAACTTTTCAATTTGCCTTTCTAAAAAACTTATACGTCAAAAGAAATGGTGTTCAGATGGTGACACGGGTAGATAATAATGCCACAATTCATCTATTTTCCTACAAAGTATATACTTCAGCAACCCCTTTGACTGTCAATATCTTCAACATCATCTGCACCGGAATAAAAACCTAAGTCAATACTCACTGAAGAATATTTTTTCAATACGGTAAATAAAAGAGGAGTGGGTTTACCTTTCTGGAAGTAAACACCTATTACTCACTTCAAAGATGGTCCGATAAGTTTAAAAATCTTGAAATAAAACTACGACTACACTATATGTAAAAGGATCATGATTCTCACTAAAAGGTCGACAACGTAGATCATGGGATAATAACATTATACATCATAACTGCAAGTGTGAAAGATCATCATGATTTGGAAATAATAGAATACAAATTTTTTTGGGAAATAATAGAATACAAATTCAACAAAAGGTTTGAAGTCCCAAAACAGATTTTCTGGTGACAGTTTACCTATTTTCAGAACTGAATATGATTTTTCCCTGGATTTGTCTAACAATGATTTCTCTTGTAAGATCCCGACGAATTTTCCAAAAGGAACCGAAATTCTTTATTTAGGTGGGAATAAGTTTTCTGGCAGTCTGCCTTTTGGTTTGACTAAATTGGTCAACCTTAGAGTTCTTGATCTTCATAACAGCATTATTACAGGAAATTTACAAGATATTCTCCCTCAATTCCCTACTTCTCTTGAAATCCTTATCCTAAGAAACACTTCCCTCAACGGATATATCCCGACCAATATTTCCATGTGCACTTCTCTTCGAATTCTTGATCTCTCTGGGAACAATCTAACTGGAAGTATTCCACAACAGATGGCAAACCTTCCAAGAATGATTAGAACTTTGAATGTATCAGCATCAGATTCTGAATTAGGGGACGGAATTGAAGACTTAATTGTGAATTGGAAAAAATCTTCTCAACGCCTAGGCAACTCCCTTTTTTTTGTTTTGTTGGACTTGTCAGACAACAACATTTCTGGTGAAATACCAGCATCTTTAGGAAACCTCAAAGCCCTAAAACAACTCAACATATCACACAACAGGATTTCAGGGCACATTCCATTGTCATTGGGCTATCTAGAGAGCATAGAAAGCTTGGATGTTTCACACAATGAAATCTCAGGTTCGATCCCTCAATCACTAGTGCAGCTTCACGAACTCGGAACTCTAGATGTGAGCAACAACATGTTGACGGGTAAAATTCCTAGTGGTGGGCAAATGGACACTCTGAATGAGTTGGGTTTTCAAAACAATAGTGGATTATGTGGTATACCGATTAATATCAAATGTTCGGAGGATATACCACCATCAGAAGGAAGAGATGAGGAAGAGGAGGATCTATCATGGATTTTTTGGAAAGGAACATGGATCGGTTTTCCGATTGGATTCTTCTCAACAATCTTGATAATGAGCTACCTTTTAAATTTTATACAATTTTTCAAAATTTGGTAAGAACTCCTGTTGAGTTTGCTCTTTGCCAATCCTTGTATTAGTTAAGATTTTTATTGTTGTTTGTACTTTGTTTCTTGTGTTTCGATAGTTTTAACTTTTAATTGTAATATTTTTATTTGTGGCGTGCAAAATAAAATCCGTATAATTCGCATCTGACTTTATGTTTGTAAAATTTTAAGTAAATATTATGTTTCTCCTCTATATTTGTAGTTACTGGAATAAACAAAGTTGGAGATGCCACATATTTGTGTTTATTTTTCTATGTGATAAAAGAAACATATGATAGAATTGTTGAATGCTAGTCTAAAATAAAGAGTTGTTATATGATAGAACTATATTTTGGATTCTTCAAAGTTCAAAAGACGATATTGAGCTTTGGGCCTGTCTGAATAAGATCAAAAGCAAAAAGTAAATCACTGGCCCTTTTGTTGAAAGCTTTGGGCCTGTCTGAATCTTCTTTACATGCGATTCTTGAGATAATTATTGATGAGGGGGAATTATACTATAATATAACCGGTGAAATTGATGTGACACTAATTACTTAGCTAAAATTATTTATTAGTGTGTAATTCGCATTCCTATTGGTTCACAGAGGCGTATTAGACCGAGTCAAAGCTCGAATAGTGTTTGGGTGATATTTTGGCAAAAGCCCATTGGCTTTCAGACTTTGGGAGTTTTACTGTTCACGGATTAACATCTTAAATCACCTCAGTCGGTGCTCTATAGTGAATTTGGGAGTAGAGCAACAGTATCAATGTACCCGGAAATAATTTAAAAAAAAACCCTTCTCTCTCACCAAAACACAAAACACAGACAAACACACACATTATCACCACGGTTCTTGAAGCTTCTTTCCTCTCTAAAACACACACAACCCATCTAATCACACACACACACAAAGAGGGGAAAAAAGCTCGACACAAATCATGATCTTTTGAAGATTTTGAGCGCATATTTAGTGGATCAAGCGAAGCTTGAAGCCGTTGTTGTATCCGTTGTTTGGGATGAAAGATGATTTTTATTTCAGGATGGTGGCTTTGAGGTGGCTTCATAACATTTTATTCTTAATACCTCCAACTGATAACTTTGTCTTGGAAACCTTCACGGAGAATTTACTACAAAAGAACACATTCGTTTTGAATCAAGTCTCTGGTATCCCAATAGGTATGTTTCGTTTCTGAAAGTTATGTGCCGTTTATAATTTAGCCACTTACATATTGATAGGATTTAGAGCTTGCTTCAATAATTTATATTAAGATATTTCTATGCCTATAGATAAAAGTTATTGGAAAAATAGAATATAGATAGTTACCTTTTCTATATGCTTATTGTTAGGTGCGGCTTAGTGTCATGGATCTCATGGCCTTCTGGAGAAGGGGGCGGTTATTCAACCGGATACTTTTGGTATCGTTCAAGGCAGGTTTACTGCTCAAACTACTACTTTTGAAGCAAGTTGTGAAGTTGTTAGACTTAATTGCAACAACTTTGTTACTAAAGGAGACCGTGAAGTAGCCTCAAGGTGGACATCAACTACGCGTTAAGTGGCCCGAGTCTACGGCCTTCATACACATCGATTACGGGCCTACAGTTACTGAGGTAATTTGACTCTACAAGGTTAATTTACTATGTATTTTTTTAAAGCTTAACTTGGACATTTGGCTAAAAAGTTGCTGGCTTTAAATTTCGACTAAAAGTAAATGCTCTTACAATCGATGGAGATTCAAACACCTTAACATCTTTATAAAAGTCAAAACATGTTTACATGTTGAAATTTTCAAGATAATGGATGTAATCATATAGTTTCTTAATCTAGCACCTGATTGTAGATATTGACCCAAAAAGATACTATGACAAAAAGATACTATCTTTAAATGGCTTAGACATACAAAAAGATACTATGACAAAAACGGGAGAAAACGAAGANTTTTATAATTTTATTTGGGTCTTATATGATGTAATTAACGTAGGAAAAATACCAGGTTGATTTTGGAACTAGTAGAATCAAGCGTACGAATTATATCCCTTCTAGCGAGCAAAACAATACCACGAAAATCACCACGAGCACACAACGAATCCCAAAACCTTGTAATCATTTTTCACATACCATGTATGATGTAAGGAACATGGGAAAATTGATAAACGAATTTTATAGGAGTCGTAGGTATGAATTCGAATATTTACCTTAATTTTGAAACAAATTCGACAAACGATCAAACGAGCCTCCAAAAATCGAAACTATATTTTCTTGATGATGTTAAGACCTTGAGGAAGCCACAAAAATTTTGTGTCACCTCCAGAATTTTTGTGTAAGCCGTATAAGAGTTTGAGAGCTTTTAGGGTTAATAGTTTTTTTTTGTAATCGTATAAAATTTTATGGAATGAGAGATTTGGCGTTTCAATTTAGGGACATGGAAAAGGGAATGCCTTGATTTGTGGTCAATTAAGTCATAAATTTG
The DNA here is from genome assembly GCA_014162995.1 of Artemisia annua. Lineage (NCBI taxonomy): Eukaryota > Viridiplantae > Streptophyta > Magnoliopsida > Asterales > Asteraceae > Artemisia > Artemisia annua. Next base: position 37,644 of record LBNU01008271.1, read on the forward strand.
GTTCCTTCCAAATATACTTGTGTTTATCCTTTCCTTTTGTATTTATTTTGTACAAAAATAAAATGATTTTGGCTAATAATTAAGTTAGGCGTGGCCTAATAGATTTATTTGGGCTTTTACATTTTGTTGGACTAATTAAATTATCTTGGATCATCATTCGTGCTTTGGTAAAAATTTAGAATTTTTTTAGTGCATTTATATAATTTATATTTAATTTATATAGTTATTAATTTAAGTTATATAGTTTTTATTAGATTTATAAAATTCAAGGGTATTTTGGTAATTTTCTCAGGATGAAAATTTTAGGTATTACAATTCACGATACACATGGACTAGGTTCCTAATTGACAAAACCGAAGCCTTTGAAAAATTTGAGACATTTAGTAAAATGATACAAAATATGCTAGGATGCTCTATAGTTTCAATTAGGACGGATCATGGTAGGGAATTTGATAACGAAGTACAATTCAGAAAATATTGTGATTTAAATAGAATATCTCACAACTTTTCCGCTCCACGAATACCTCAATCAAATGGAGTAGTAGAAAGGAAAAATAGGACTTTACAAGAAATGAGTAGAACTATATTAAATGAACAATCTATCTGATAACGCGGGATTGCGACCACGCAACAGGTTTTACCTCTCAAGGGATCTTGAGAAGCTTGCAATCCCACCAGGCAGTGTACCTGATCGATGTAGTATAGTGTAGTGGTAAGTACGGGGGATTGATCGTTCTCTCACAGGGAATAATGTTCGTTAGGTATGAAAAACTACTCTAACAGGTCTAAGGATGAGGGATGATTATTTTTGTATTTTTATATTTTTTGAAAGCAAGATAAATTTCGGGTTTGAAGGAGTGGGCGGAATTAGTTGCTAGCCAACTAACCCAAAAACTACTATTGCAAATAAAATAAAAATAACGAGAAAATAAAAGGTTGTGAAACTTATATGGAGACAAGTGTGTTTACTTAGATTTCCTTACTCCCTAACTATCTTTTACCGTTTAATTAGTGTGTATTAATTACGTGGATGACGGGTGTATTCCTTAATACCATTCTTGGGGTGGCGTACGTACTTCCCCAACTCTATAAGCTCCTACTTCACTCCTATGTCGAGCCTGCTAGAAGCTCCTAACATGGGATCATTAGAATTCGCTCATGCATTAAATACAACCATAAAAACCTAGTACGCATTGGTTCATGTTTCTTAAGACGTTCAAGCAAGTTACCGTATAGGAGGTAAGCCAGTTTTCTTAAGCCTAACATCGATAAACAATCATCCAATACAAATAATAACACACCAACAACCAATAATCAATACTTAGGTTTCATTAGATCTAAGCAAGCATAAGATAAATCTAGCCTAGCATGTTAATTGAAAGACAAGCATAAGATATAATTAACCAACACATAGACATATTGATTAATTTGAATGGTAACTTATCTTTAATTGAACATGGGAGAATCAAGGGTGAAAAACCCTTGAAAAAGCTGTCAAAATCGTCTAGGGTTTGTTCCCAAAAAGTTGCACACTAATGAATGAAAAATAGAAAAGTATATATAGAGAAATACACTCTGACGGCGTCAGCTTATACGCTCTGACGCCGTCAGCTCGCCGCCATTAGGGTTCTCGGATGGCCTAGATCTACTTCTGACGCCGTCACTTGTAAAATTGCTCTGGGCCGTCACTCTTTAGCATTACACCTGACGGCCTAGGATTAGTAACACCTGACGCCGTCAGGTGTAAACATCACATTTTCTTCTTAGGGCGTCACGTATAGTTAGAATCCACTCCTTTCTCTTGGTTGGCTGACGGCGTCACCTTGTGACTCTGACGCCGTCAGGAAGGATTTCCAGCATTCTTTTGAGACTTTGTCGTTTTCTTCACTTTATGCTCCAAAAACGTCCAAAATGATGTGTTTTCCAGAATTCTTCTCAAAAGTTCCTAAAATGACAAAAGGAACGATTTAGGGCAATATTTGATCATATTAACACGAATTAGGGCTTAAATGACCCCCTAAAACGGGTACACTTTTCACCTCATCAAATACCCTTACACTTGAGATTCGCTTGTCCTCAAGCAAATAGGCTTTTATTCCAATCAAAATATGAGTTAGGGGTCATTTAACACTAATATAAAAGTAATTACAACAAATAGTTACTCGACCCCAATCATAATAAGCACGGAAATCATACACTAGCACCTCATAAATAGTGTTTGGATACTCTCATCTCTCGGGTGTTATAAACCTATATAACTACATTGGAAATGGAATATGTCACACCCTGAATTTACCTGTTATGGGCAGCGGATTTGAATACCCGGGTGTAACTTTCATGGCATCCCATCACTAGATTATATTGAACGACCTAAAGTGTCGTTTAGAAAATACACGTTTGATCATAAATAAAAATCAGAGTTTACAAACATAGGTCCCAATGTAAGTTGCAAGTTTTGAAAACAAGTACAAGTTTGATCAAACGATACATAAGTGCATGAAAAACCATGATGCAAGTCGACGCCGCGACTTCAAAATGATGGTCCATATGCATGTCCATGATGATGCTAATTACCTGAAAATACATTGCTTAAAACGG
>LBNU01008271.1:46473-61743 GCA_014162995.1 Artemisia annua
GCAATTGAGAAACAGACAATGTAACAAATTCAACACCAAAATAATCACATTCACAAAGAAATAACATAGACAATCCAAGTACAGAATACAAACGAGAATCCTCGACCATAGACACCACCAGCAACGTTAGGAATGCAAACTCACAGCACATCACTACACTTGAACCTCACTCCTACCAAAACAGAAATTACAACGACACACATCAAAAACTGAACACATACCCAAATCGAAAAGCAAGTATCTCATAAGCCTAACTAAATTATCCCATGACATAATAATTTGAGTGAGACAAATATGAATACAACAAGTATACTTACGAACATTAAAGTAAAAATGTAAGTAGAGCATTAAGTGAGAAAAATCATAACAAAAAAGTACTATAAACCACAAAGATAACAAACATGTTATCTCATGTTTACCAAAAAAAAGTAAGCCAAAAAATATTTTCCTAAAATCAAAATACAAAATATAATACAGTTTGACATAAGATAAAAAGAATAATTCGATCAAGATTATTCAAAAAATTTTATAAAAATACATAATAAATCTCAAAACCCCATGAAATTGAGTTAATAACAAAAGCAATTCAAAATAACACAAAAAGAATTTAAGAAAAAAATAGATATAAATGACATTGTCAGACAGAAAGATTTTGGTATGACCTCTTATATAATCGAGGCCATTACCTAGCTAAATCCATCCACACAACCCCCCATACTCAAGACAAACAACATAACCACAAACAAACCCCAACCCAAACACACATCAATCTATTACCTAGCGTACACACAAGATAAAAAATAAAAATCAAACAGGCATACTTCCAACAACTTCAACAAAAAAATACAATATAGAAAACGCAATAAACAATTTGGATGAATCATTATAATAACAAAGCCAAACGACTAAATAGACAAATAAAACCAACTTTCCAACAAACCCATAAACATCATATGCAAAAAGCCAACCTATAGACCGATCATAAAAAAAAAACAGCCAGCGCAGGCGGCGGGTCCCATAAGATCCTGCAAACCTAATAATTGTGTTAGATTTCTTCTATAGAATACCAAAAAAAGAAAACCATAAATGAACCAAGAAAAGAAAATAATGTATGAAAAGTAAGTCACCTAATAAACTTCAAGCAGTTGTATCATCACTGCATTATGAACTATATTTGCTTAAACTTCAAAAGTCAAAAGTTCGATATCTAAGACATAAGGGCTCTTGGACCTGCTGATGATAAATAAAATCCACAACAAAAACTCTGACACCCCTACAACAAAAATCACAGCTCACACCAACAAACCTCAAACGCAAACTAAGCTAAAATCACTGGCAACCCATTCCTATTGTTAGAAAGAATCAGGAGCAGATAATCTTCTTTAACATGCGAGTTCTATGAGATCATAATTAACTCTGATGAGGGGAATCATATAATTAAAACATGTAAGAACCAACATTAAAATTCATATTTCATATCCCACACAACACAACTGCTAAAATAACTCATTGTAGCTCATGTATTAAAAAAGAAAAGAACTTATCATCTTGGCCATTAAAATATGAGAATTATAAGCAATATACATTTTTGGTATCATATACAAACTCAACCTCACTAACGCAAACAACACCAGAACATAAACAACCACTGAAAAAGAAAAACAAAAAACTCGGGGAGGAGAGAGAGAGGGCGGGGAAGAGGAGGGGAATAACTTCCTTATTGTGATACTGATGCATTATATGTGCAAAGATTGCCAAGTGTGGACAAACCCACTATTATCATGAACAGACAAAACTATATTTATATAACATTAAGAATGTATTCGTCTAAACATGCATATAGACTATACCATAGAATTATCGAATCTTACCCATAAATAAAGATATGGTAGGATTCAAGTCCTGTAAAAACAAACGGTTCGATATTTAAATGTGAGAATATTATCCATAACTTAAAACTACGTGAATTTTCGCTTATACTTAAAAATAAGAAGAGGTATACTAAAAATAAGCCAAATGGAACTTAAAAACGATTCCCACGAAATAGTAAAAAATGGACACCTACTAGAAACTAAAAAGACGAAGCCCGCCGGCAAAAAGGGAACACTACGTTTCCATTACGCTAAACACGCTCGCAAAACACGCACACCATTATGAGTAAGCGCAATTTTTCCGTTAGTTTCTTCATCGTTAAAGTGCCAGTCACTACAAACACAGAGTATATCACAATAGTAAACATCATACCTAATCGCTACTGCTTTAAGGAAAAAATTTGGCAAAGTACATCCTTTAGATTTACTAATAGGCCACACCAGAGCACCACTCACTACAACACCCACCACACAAAAACACTATCATACCCCCTCTAATCTTCAATCCCCTTCATCTTCTCCGGTGTTTCCGGTTCGTTTATATTTTTTTTTTATTTACAGTTTACAAAGTTATGGCGATGCGTATTGGACTACTACATGCTATACTCCACATAATAAAATAAGTCAAAGTATGCTGCTTACTCACTACCTTATAAAAAAAACAAAAATGGTTCATAAGTTTGATTCAAACAATTTATCTTAGAATGTTTTTTAGTATGTCTGCCATAGAACAGGACAATTATGATCCCTGACTTTATGGATGTAAACCTTTTTTATCCATTATACTGCAAACACCAGATCCCATGACCAGCATCCACAACATATCTAATAATATATTTCTTAACAATATTCTAAATCACCATGACCACATCCACGGCCTACTCTACACGCTCGATCATCCCCTCAACCCCTTAACCCTCCCCATCACCCAATACCGCACTCCTCCAACTCCATCCGCGCTAAGGCGCAGCACGCAGCGTCCGCCAAAAAGACGATAAAAGCGAGTATCATGTGCGTTTTGCACTTTTACGCTAAGTTAGTGTCCTTTTTGCGCCTGACTTTTTGTCTCGGTCCTATGTTTAACGATTTCGTCGGTACTTTCAAAGACCATTTTTGCATTTTTACCTAAAAATAATTATCCACAAACACCCTGTCAAACAAAAAGCAGTACCATAGCACATTACCAATAGAATACATATATGATTATACTGCAAAGCTCCTTGTCCATCTTTAACAAAATTGTAGACCAACAAAGTTCCTCTTGGTAAGTTAAGTTTAGGCCCAATGGCTACAATAACATCAAAATTTAGTCTTTTAGACATAAAAAAGTGTCATCTTAAGTGTGTCAGTAATTTATTTAAACAAATGATCAAACATCTTGTGTATCGATCGTGTAATTAGGTAATCATACCATTGTAATCTGTCACGTATTTGATAATATAAAATAAATCCTTTCAAAAACTTAAAATATAAAGTATTCCGTATTATGTTAAACATTTGTTATTGTATTTCGATAATATGAGGAGGTATATGTTTCGACTGGAATGAAAGAAAGTGAACTGGTGCTAAGTGAATACTGAAACAGGAATGCTATGAATGATTGGCACACAATGCATCGACAATTTAATTGAAAACTAGTTGGTGGCATCTAAACATAATCATATGCACTAGGGCATCGTCTTTATCCTAACTTGGGTGAAAATGAGCCTGACGCCGTTTACATCATGAAGAATTTCTCTTATCCTATAAACACCGTGTCCATAAATCTGAAAAAAAAGAGTCATGTAAATTAACATCTTTTCTAGATACAACGTTAAAAAGCTCGATTGTGTCACATTGATCCTGTAAAACCACATAATACTAAACTTTCGATTAAGAGTGAATGTTTTTGATTAAGTAACATTTCAAAAGCCCTTCTTTGAAGATAATTAATCTAACCAACAAGTTTCTTCAGGCAACAAATAACAACATATGGCTACAAATTTTTATAAATACAAGTATGTGGGTGATGGGTCCGAATCCGATCCTCGAAACTGATCGCAATTTTTCTATATCAACAGAGATAGTGCCTATGGTATTTATTTTTTTTTATTTTTTAAAGTAGCATATTTGATTCAATGACACATATATCTTAACGCTTGCTCAAAAAAATGACATATTTAAACGCATTACTCATGTTGTAACAACATGTTGAAAAAATGTATATATGTAATGATGTGTCTAGTGACGTATGAGCCTAATTATGCAACATAAAATCTTAATGGGAAGCAATGTGGGACTTTAATTGCTTGACAGATGATTATAAAGTTTAGCCAACAAGCTGTTACTTAGTGACTTATCAAATATCAAGTAGTTGTACCTTCAAAATTCAAAGAAAAATGAGATAAATACATACGTATTACCCGTTAGAAATCACACAATTATTGTGTTTATAATCATACTCTTGAAGTTAGTCATGTTTTAACATCTCGTGTAAAAACGAATTTGCTTACATTTAAACAAAGACGATCATCTTTTTAACGATCAATTTAGATCAACGTGACAAGTGTTCTTTTCTAAGATCTCTAATAATAGACCCATGTATACTAAAGTTGACAAGTCAACTTAAATATATGATCTTCTAAAAGGAGTTTACATATTTTGTGTGCTTGAGAAAAGGTAATCTTTTAGTCTTAAAATTATTGTTCTGACACAAAAAACACAATTTAAAAAAAGCAAAACTACTATATATACTCTTCAACTAATCGGATATTGGGTATGTTTGGTGAAATGGGGTGGGGCTGGAGCTGGGGCTGGGACTTATATTATAAGCTGAAATTAAAATTTGTATTTTTATAAACTTGTTTGGCAAATGGGCTGGGGCCGGGGCTTATTATTGCAAAATTATTAAAAAGGACATAATTAAATGAGTTTGTGTATATGTTAGATATTTTTATGGGTAAAGAAGTAATTTATTCTTCAAAAGCCCCGGGCTAAAGTTTTTAGCCCCTTTTATGGGGCTAAAGTTTTTAGCCGACTTATTTTATAAGCCCTTCCATGAGCCTCATGACAAACGAGACTTATTTTATTAGCCGGACTTATTTTAAAAACTTAAGCCCCATAAGCCCCCAAACACAGCCATTATCTTACCCACTAATTTTATTTATTTCTTTTATCTTTTTGATTGCTTGACAACTATTATTTTAAATATGTTACAATAAAAATAGGGATTATAATTGTAAGATAGAAGGAGTAATTCTTTTAGAACTAATAAAACACACCATAAAAAGCACACCAGTGGTTGTTATCAAAAGGATCTTTTAATAAGAAAAGTTTCTTTAAAAGGCCAAGAAAGGAATAGAAAATCCAAGAAAAAGAGTAGAAAAACATGAGTCACGAATACTACTCTATGCATACTACTATATTTTTGCTAGTTAAAAAACAGTTACAAATATTAAAGAATGTGCTAGAAAGTATATTTTGCCTATCAAAATAGCAAACTGGTGGCTTTTTGTAGGCACCCTTTTCCTAGCTTTTGACTAATTTAATATTGTTTGTTCGACAGCTCACTCCCAATCATGTATCTTTTTTAATATGTTCTTCATTTAATTTTAATCACATTAATTCGTGGATTTATCCATATTTTTAATTGATTATAGAGTTTTATGGTTTGGTTTTTGTCATAACAACTTTAGTTTGGGTAAAAGTAAAATGGTAGTCTTTGCCTGTCTAGGATTATTGAACTAATAATGTTTTGTTATGCAACTCATTGAACTTTCTCATGTGATCGCAACATCACATTCGGTTTGCATGAGTATCAATGTTGAAAGTTGATCATATTCGGTTTGCATCGTAAGAGGAAACAAAAGTTACACAACAAAATTGTTGCTCTTTTTAGAAAAAAAAAATGCAGATAAAGATGTTAGTGTGAAATATGTATAGCTTAAACTGATCATTTTATGATAGTAGATTGTTATGACATGTAATTATGTTTGTGCAGGTAACAACTCAAAACTATTTCATTGAATTTGAATCATGAACTTATTCTTTAATATTGGACTTTTACCATATTCAAACTCTTGATTAGTGATTAAAATATAATATAAACGATGATATATTTTGCTTAACATAAAGCTAACATGTTACACTTATGCTTAGTTTTTAAGTTATTTTAATAAGAAAAATTAAAAAAACAATCTACTTTTAAGATGAAACATCTTACTTTAAAATTATTCAAATTACCTTTCTTTTTCAGTTTCACTCGAGAATACAACCATTTTTGTTTTAATTCATTTGTTTACTTTATTTTTTTAAGTGATACTTGGGAACACAGTGTTGCCGATTCATTCAATTAATCATACTTCTAGACACTTTTATATAAGACTATCCGGAGTGGAAGTGACATACTCACCACTCATCATGTTTCACGCGCCACCAATCAAAACATATGTTGCATGTCACGGCCAAATTGTAATCTAATGGTGACCGGCTTACCAAAGTGAAGTGCAAAAAAAATAGGGTCTATTTCTAAAAAGTAAATGTTTTCTATTTGTTTTGTGAGTGTGTGTAGGATATTTAGTGGTGTATATTTGTATAAAGTAAGTATTGTAATGAAATGAAGGGAAGGTGACCAAAACGGGTGAAAAGTGAGCAAGAGTGAGAGGAAAGAGAAAGCTGGTGTAACGCATATGGCGGTGACCTATAGACACCATTCCCTTTGGCCTAAGTACAACAATGAGGGCAATGGGTCAATCAAAATTCAAGGATGTTTCTTTCCTCATGTCATCTTTCACTTTCTTTACTTCAAAGAAGTTAAAATTTTACAAACAAAAAAAACCATCTTGTCTTACACCCTTGTTACATTAAAAAAAAATTAAAAGTAAAGTAACTGAAGAAACATAAATATGTGGATAATAAATTCATGTCCTGAGAACAAAGTATTATTCTTCTTTGCATCAAAACTAACTTACTTGTTTCACTTGCAAAGCATCTATAGTCTTTCAGTTTATTACTTTCACCACTTTTAGCAACCAACAAATCCAACTTCTTGGGTCATCATTATTTGCCTTAAATTCAACTGGGTCATCTTTATTTTCATCAAAAATCCAACTTTTTATAAAATCTTGATTATCAAAAAATCATTTTTTTCTCACTTCCATTACAAAAAAAATTGGTTTCAAAATACTTTTTAGCACAAATTTAACTTCTGGGTCATCTTTATTTGCATTAAATCCATCTGGGTCATCTTTATTTTCCTCAAAAGTTTAATCTTTATATGAATCTTGAAACTTGATCTCTTGTTTATGCAAAAAATAAAATAAAAGTTGGTGTCAAGTTTTCATTTTTAAGCACTTTTAGAACAAATTTAACATGTGGGTCATTTTTATTTGCCTCAAAAATTTGATCTTTTTATGAATCTTGATTTCTAGCACAAATTTAAGTTGTGGGTCAGTATTATTTTGTTAAAAGATTGAATCTTTATAACAAAGATTTAATCTTTTAGTGTATTGTTATATTTGGTGATTAATTAATGGGATAGTTAATGAAGAGTATTTTCATGAGGGTTTTGTTCTGCAAGATCCACTGTCCTTCATTCATATGTTTTTGCAAACCATCAACTGCTTCACATTTATACAATTCAGGTCCTTTGAAATTGGAAAATTGCACACAAGCCCCTAGTCCATTAGTAGTAAATGATCCATTAGATCAGAATCATGATGTTGTTGAAGAGATAGTTGAAGTTAAGGAGAAAGATGTTTTAGAGGATGGGGAAAAGGAATCTGTGGTTGAGAGTGTTGTACTTAGGAGTTGTATGAAGAATAAAGGCGATTCGCAGAGATCGGTAATTGATGGAAAGAAAGTGCAATGGACGGAGGATTTAGGCAAAGAGTTTGAATCACGATGCTTTGTTTGGTTATGCTTTTTTGAATTGTTATCGATTTTATTAATGTGGATTTTGAAGTTTGATCATCAGAAGTGAATAGAACAAACCCAAGTGCTAGTTGGTAAAAGAATAGGCGTTGTCTGTCGATGCTTCACCAAATAGTAGCTGACTAGGACATGCCTAGTTGTCCTTTGGTGAAGAAATGGAATGATGAGGTTGATAAATGAGTGACATAGAGCAATATGACTAACCCTTTTTTGGTCCGCTACACAATGTGGTAACACAAGTTATATCTTAACTCAGTGCCACGTCACCGCCACATCAGCTTTAACACTTTCACCTTAATTTATAAAAAACACCCACAACAATAACTCAACATTTGGGCCCCACTTTTTTCTTCTTTCCAATTATTTAAACAAAATACAAATTAAAACAAATTACATTTTATTTAAACAAATCACTAAAATATACAAATGTTATTTACTTAATAAAAAAAAAAAGTACTAAACTGTAAATACAGAAAAGCCATAACCACAAGGACTGAAAGTGTAAAAGCCATAACCACAAGGACTGAAAGTGTAATTTTACAAAAAGTTACATATGTTCTTCTTCTTCCTTTGAAACCTGCAACGACACACAAACACTAAAACACACACATAACACACACACGTTATTATCTAAACACACCAACAAAACCCACCAAAAATTAGTTTAATCGGAAGAAAAAAAAAAAGAAAAAAAAAAAACGATTAACGCCGCGTCAAGCCACCAACGCAGCGTGTTAAAGAGCCTTAACGTGGGCCTTAACGCAAAATGGTGCTGTGGTAACGCGGCCTTAACGTGGGTTAAGGAGAGGCCACGTAAGCCTTAACGCCGGTGGTGCGTTACCACTACTCATGCTCTATACAATAAATTTTTTCTAGAACCATGTTCAAAGATAAAATGATATACTTAGAGCATCTACTATGATAAACATTTGCAACTTCATAAAATGTTTTTTTTTTTAACAAATACATTAAATTTATTGAATTCATAAAGAGGTTCAAGAATTAGGACCTCTTCATGCCACATAGACATGAAATGACATCCACTATGTTTGAAAAAAAACATAAACCTTTTCATCTTTCTTAGACATTTTTATAAACACACCATAGTGGATGCCCTTATTAGCACATTCACGGAATCTAGTACAAAAAAGACATATATCAATCCAAACTCCTATATATAGTTCTACTATCACATAATACCCAAATTGAACCCGATTAAAGCAACCTTATTTAGATTGAGCTGGTAAGATGATCTTTCTAGAAACACGTTCAAAGATAAAATGATATAGTTATTAACACATTCACTGAAGCGAATACAGAAAAGGTATATATCAATCCAAATCCTATATATGGCTCTACTTTCACATAACACCCGAATCGAACCCGACTAAAGCAACTTTATTTGGATTGATTTGGTTGATGCTTAAGCCTAAATACCCTCTCTATACGTGTTTATAGAGTAGTTAAGTAGCATACGTATTTGGAATTAAAGTTCAGCCATTCTATAAATGATCTTACTTAAAATAGAAATTGCATTAGAGAACTTATAAATTCACAACAATAAACTCTACTAAAAAGTTATAATTGATACCTAGAAAAGAGATTGGCCTTGCATTTGTCCTTATCTTGATAGCTTGCTCTGGGCAAGTGACTGTGGGTTTCCATTCTTGCGAACCTATCATCCAAAAGGGGCACCAAGGTAGTCCGTCCATGCATAGTTGTACATAAACTCCTTTACTTGTGCTATTGAAAACTAAAATGAAATTAATAGACAAAATTTAGTATTTCATTAACAAAACAATATAAACATAATTTAGTATTCTGATAAACACTAATACACTATCAAAAAATAACAGTGTTAGATGGAAACTAGCACAATAGCTCACAATAGTGAGTAGTATTGATCCCAAGCCCAAATATCTAAATGGAATAATGATTAGTTTTTCTTTTCTTTTTTTCTTTTTTTATTATTTTTTTATTTTTTATTTATTTTGATTTTTATTTTTTGTGCAAAAGGGTTAAAATTATATTAATCATCAAAGACAATTTACAAAAATCAACACCACTGGTATCAGACATCACTACAAAGATACGACCAATATCAAATGCAGCAAAATTCAGATTGCAGACAAACAAATCCATCTTCAAAGCCAATACCACTGACTCACCACTCAACAGAGCATGAAATCACCCAAATATGCACTAAGACCATAGACTCATAGCTACATTTCCAAGACCACCTTCCTAATTTGATTATTCAACCATCATCCACAATAACCAAGGGGAAAGAAGTGGATTGGCATCATTATGCGGTCTATATATAGCCACTCCAAACCATTCGAGTCAAGGGCTCTACCAGATTTCCTACATTTCCATAGTTACAAATGGCTTCAAAAATCTGGGAACACACACCTTGAGGGAGAATCACCAAACCTCCTTTGGTAGCGCATAGCTTGGACCAAGAAGGTTCATCTTTCACTCCTTACTATTCCAAGCAACACGTGCTACCCTTCCGGTCCATTTACCTTTCAATATGGGAAACCTACTTTATGATTGACTTGAGACAAAACACAAAGGATAAGACAATCTCTGCGAATAGCTACCTAACAAAGGCCTGCTATGCAGAAAGACTAAAGTTATCCAATGTGTTAAGTCTAAGTAATCAAGATACAAGGCCATCCATAGTAATGGACTAAAATACTCAAATAACCCAATTGATAGGTTATAAGAGAAAGCAGGATAAACCTGATCATTTGCAGAATTTTCTTGAACCTCATCGCTGCTATAGAATTCAAATAGCTGAATTCAAGTTGTTGATGTAGGCATTAAAGAGACCAGCTAATGCCATCTTTATGTACTTTTAAAGAGCAAATGAGTAGTTTGATGGAAAGACCTTAATGGAATGATGACGCATTTGAATTGGGTAGTTGATAACTTGATATCTTTAGTAGTCATAAGAAACTGACAATGAATATTGCCGTAACTATAAAAAACTGACAATGGTTGACATCAAAAGTTAAACATTGTTGGCCCAATTTACGGATCTTTAAATCAACGATATACCAAAAATAATGAAATAATCTCTATTTCTATAAAGGTGTTGAAATAATCTCTATTTCTATAAATCTGTCATTACATGTAAAAGTTACAACATCTAATCTATTTATAATAAATGAAGAGGTGCGTTTGAAAGGTTGTGATGGTTCGAATGGGTTGTATCCATTCGAATGGTTGTGACTGTTTGATGATAACCGCTATATGGCAGTTATGTCCATTGTTGACTTTTTTAATGTTGACTTTTGACTTCCGGGTTTGACCTTCTAAATGGGTAAGTTTTGGGTAAGATTGTGATTAACCCAACATTCTCCCCCTTAATCACAATCGCTGCGACGTAGATCTTTAAGTCTTTTGTAGTCGTCTCTGCACTCCCTGCGATTTCTGCACTCTCTGCTGTCTTTTGTGATGTTTGCACTCTCTGCGATTTCTGCAATCTCTGCTATTTCTGCACTCANCTTTTGACTTCCGGGTTTGACCTTCTAAATGGGTAAGTTTTGAGTAAGATTGTGATTAACCCAACATAGATATGGATACTTTTTTTTAGTGAGTAAAAATATATGAAAATTAGTCTCTAGCTTACTGAATGAGTTTGCGGGTTTTCTTGTATCAGGATGGCAAGAGGGACCCTGTTTCGCATTTTTTTTCATGTTCTCTGTCTTGGAATGGTTGTCTAACAACCTGTAATTGTGGTTTAAGGTTGTGCAATTATCTGTACCTGGTATTATTGTCACATGATTGTGAGAAACTAAGGTAATATTTTTTTTTTATTTCATTAAAAGGAGAATATGTGACTTACTCAGCTTGATATTGCTCAAGTTGTGGAATCTTTGGATTTATGTAGAAATATGTTGCTGGCGTGGAAGAAAGCTGGAGATTGTTGCTGTATCGTGAAACTCGGCAAGATGTAACTGCTATGATGATTGGTTTCTCGAGTGCATCTATAGTATCTTTGTTAAACTTCTCAGCGAGATCGGCCCATAGTGTCAACTCAACAAAATTACGGCTGTTTGAATCCAATATTAAAATCATTTAACATGCTGGTACGTAGTTTATTACATAGTAGTGAGTAATAAATTTTATTAGCTTGCTTACTTTACGTTTTCAATCTCCACTTTTCGCTGCATCACTCGGTTTCATTTTGGGTTGCCTATTTTTTCCTTTTTCTCCAGAGTGGATGTAACACCCGATTAGTCTGTTCAATGAAGTGCACAATATTATGTTTAGATTTCTTTGTATATACTAATATAAAAAATGGTTGTTGTTACCTGTTAGGATTGGATCTGGCTTTTTGGGCTTGTCTCTTGGATCAACGACTCTGTAAGGCAGTTCATTGTAAGAAATGAAGTTGAAATAATGGTTTGGGAACCCAACATCTTCTATGGGATGGAATGTTGTGAAGAATCTGGTATATGACAGTGAAGTTGGATTTCTGAGCGTTTGTTGCGAATTATCTGTATCAATACATGTGAATCCTGGTATGCGGTATGTCTTTCCAGGTATGACAATATTGGTGAAGTGGTTAATGTCTTCCGCATTGATGTTTGCTTGTATCGCGTCGCCTTAATTACTTTACATTGTTAGTTGCTAATCATTTATAAATAGACAATTTATTTAATCTTAGTATTGTATGTATGAGATACCTGCTTGTCTAATAAAATTGCACGGTAGCCTTTGTCTGTTGTGTCTCGTGGGTCTCTATGTATCCACGCTCGATAGATTTTTGCCTCCAGTATCTTGTTCCTGTCTCTTGGTTTTAGGTCCTTGATGTGAGCTTCTGTCATCCTGCATATGTAAAAATTGATATAAGATTTATCATGTTTAGTTTAACAAATATAATGGAATACAGTATTAGATATGATGGCAGTAGATGTTGTAAATGAATCTTTTACCTTTGCTTGTTGATGCGTTATTACAGGCCTCTGTCTGTTTACAGTTGTCTCGGGATGGTGCAGCTGATGTGCGTGTGTATGTGACCCGTGACTTAGGTATGTTATTGTTACTTTCGGGCTCACTATTTAAATGACCTACAATGATAGACAAATTAGTATTTAGATGGTATAAGAAATAAAGAAAATATGTAGCGTTATACAAAATAGTGTTATAAATACAATTGATAGACAGAAGTTTAGTTTAAAAAAATAGTTTACCATTTGTACAAAGAGAACCGGAACTGGAACATGTTTGATCAACGGTGCTAGTTTCTATACATCGACGTTTTCCTTTACTGTTAGAATACGGTGACCCATAATTGTCTTGTCTGTTGTAAATAGAAGTATATTCTTTGCACAACATATTACTTTTCAAGGAATCTGCATTAAAACAACTTAGGTTACTTGTGTCATATGTGAGTATTTAATAAGGGTGCATTAAATGAGCATGTTAATTAATGTGTAACCAAATTACTATAAATAGATAGATTGAGAAAAGAATCACCTTCTTTTGTATCTTTGCATATGTGTCATCTGATTGCACTATTCTTTGGCATCTTTTTTTCCTTGGCAAATGGCATGTATTCTGATCCGGTTCTTGTTGTCGGTATACAGTCACCTTTGAACTGTGTATTGGAACAACTCCTCCATATACAGGAGAACTTACATTTTCTGGAACCACAAATCCATTTGTACACTCCATTTGTTGTACAGTAAATGGATTTTGTTCTTTCGCAGTGGCATAACTCATTGAGCCAACACCAAATGGGCTATTGGTAGTTTGTTCATTAAGGTAGTTTTCAAAAGGGCATGTTTTTTTTTTCTAGATTCTGAAGACATTACTATATACAGATATGTAGTAAAAAAAATATAGGCAAATATTATCTATGCATAATATTTTTATCAGCAATAGTTTAGTAAACCCAAAAAATGTCATTAGCAAATAAAAAAAATATTCATAACCAAAAGAATGAGAAAATATATGTATTGCAATACATAGATCTGAGTACATGTTTTTCATTACTTACCTTTTAGATAAAGACTAACACAAACTGATGTATGATTGCAGGTCCCTCCCTGTAAATATGGAAACTCATGTTTCAAGTTTAACATGGAAAACAAACTCAGGTATGAAATTTAACATGTAAAAAAACACATTAATAAACATACAAAGGTCACAGTACCTGGAAGTACAGCTTATATGAATGAGCAACAACTTCTTCTTCTCCTTTTTTTTTAGATTTTTTTTAATGCTTTTCTTTTCTTAACTTTCACAGCAGATTAGAGAATTCACTGGTATAGATGGGAAGATTCTGGTAGAAGATTGTCTGATGAAAAGTATGGGGCAAAAGAGATGTATAGTGGCAAGTTAACACATGGAAGTCTTCATTTAATGCAAATGTTGTACAATTACTGTAGATGTACTTAATTAAGTATGTATTTTATGTTAATGTAACGGGGCTACAGTGCTTGTAACAGTTGTTTTACGGCTGCTACAGTGCTTGTAACAGTTGTATTACGGGACGGAACATGAACAGTAAACTGGTATTACCCAAACTAATGACCTGCACATGAAAGGTGCATATGCCATTTGTCCCACTTAGAAATTCATATCCAATGAGGAACACCCAACTAATAGAATCACTGTTGGTATTTTTTTTCATTACAGACCCCGTTTTCGGGGGGAGAGTTTCCTGCCTTTTAGTATATAGAGTAATAATTTGTGTAATTTATAATTTTTTTAATGAATGAAAATTTAGTTAGCTTAAAAGAAGGAAAATAAAATAAAATGGTGACTCTCAAAAGTGTGTGTTATGGCATGTTATGAGAGATGATTTTAGCGGCGTAAGTGATGTTTGTGTGTAACACTTATGTGCCATGACGTGGCATTAAAAAGTGAGTTTTGGCATTTTACGACACTAGCTAGCGCTCTTATTTTATATTTTATAGCTACAACTCTAACTTGTTACCTAAAATACTATTGTATTATATAAAAATGTTATAGTTTGAAACTCCTCGTACTCTGCTCGATGAAAATTAATTACTGTTGTTTTTTTGTCACCCAGAAAAATACGAAAAATTTAACGGGTATATCTATTATTTTGGCGGAGTAAATCATAAAGTCCCACTTTAACGGAGTTAAATGAGAAGGTTAGTTGGGACTTATAATGCGAAGAAAGTTAACAAAACTATTTAACCTATGTACTAGAACGAGCTTGTTTTAATACTAGAGTCAACTTGTTTTAGTAATAGAACAAGCTTGTTGTAACTAGAGGAACTAAATATGTCAAGTTGAGAAATATAAAGGACTGACCAAAGTGCCCTTTTGTGCTAGTCATAATAAAGGGATAATTGTTTCTAAATGTATCGAACTTGCCACCTTTTACTATGTTGTGTAATGAAAATAAATAAAAAGAATAATTAAAAATAAATTAAAAAAAAAAAAAAAAAAAAAAAAAAAAAAAAAAAAATTAAAAAAAAAAAAAAAAAAAAAAAAAAAGTAA
>LBNU01008271.1:87759-146437 GCA_014162995.1 Artemisia annua
GAGTTGTAAAAGACTTACAAACACTACTAGGGTGGTAGAGAATTCGAAGGTGATGGAGGAACACAAGGAATTTACTCGTTCGACTATAACCCAAACGTAACACTTATTTATTAAAACCCGTAAACCATTCTTGCTTCTATACGATTATAACACAACTTCTGGTCCTTGGTGAGTTTGAGAGAAAGTTTTAGTGTTGTATGAATATATTTTGTGGAAGAAATGAGTGAAATGAAAGAATACATATAGGATATAGTTTAGGACACGTAAAGGTGCAAGATTTTCAAGGAAACCAAAAGAACTATGCATGTCAGTGACTATGCACTTGTTAGATTCAGTTTCTTACACACTAGGATTTGTAGAGAAGTATTGTGAGTGCTAGAAATAAGGAGGGTGTCTTGTGATTTTATATATATGTCGACTACATATATAAATAGGTATACGATTTGAGTTTTGCATAGAACTTGATCATTAGCCGGTAAAAGTTATTTAGGATCATGAAATTATGTTTAGAATATGATTTGGAGCTTGTAGAAACAAAGTAGGTTCGAAATGGTCGAGTATTGAATTTATTACTATGTCGAGTTGGGTGGTTTTGGGACGAATTCTTTGCCTCGTAAAAACATAGTAAACCTCGATATTAGATTACGAATTTTGGCATGCTAATAGACGGCTAGGTGGGAAAATAGATGGTGCAAAAATATATATACGTTGTGTGTAAAAATTGAGAGAATGAGAGGCGTTTTGAAGGCTTGGAACTAGTCGATTACATGAAATAAATAAACAAAAGTTGGATTTGGGCCTTGGGCTGATGAACAGTAATGGACCGAGTAATTTGGGTGGGCTGAGATTAATAATTAAGGGTTCGTGTAATATTAATTAGGATTAGTGAATTATGATTAGTGAATTTAATTAAGGTTAAGTGAAACGTTTATGGTTCGAATAACGTGTCGAGAATTTGTTCCGTCATTTCATGAATTATATTATATCGTGACAACGATATATAAATATAATAAGAAAAATTTCAAATTTTTCGGAGAAAATGGGAATTAGTAACAGTAACAGGAGATTATTATTTATTAACGATAATCATTACAAAGGAATTTTTACAGGGTTCTACAGTACCCACTCGTCATTCTGAATTTCGTCCCGAAATTCGATTTTTAGAATGACTAATAAGTATGATATATGAAAATAAATGTGGATACTTCTCACGGAATCTATCCTCACGTTCCCATGTGTAAGTTGGTCCTCGCTTAGAGTTCCATCTAACCTTGATGATGGGGATGCGATTCTGTTTGAGTTGTTTCACTTCTCTATCCATTATTTCCACAGGCTATTCTGTGAATACTAGTTTGTCGTCCAACTTGATCTCTTTTAGTGGAATAACGAGAGTTTCGTCAGACAAACACTTCTTGAGTTGTGATACGTGAAATGTAGGGTGTACCCTACTGAGTTCTTCCGGAAGTTCTAATTTATAAGCAACTGGACCAATTCTTTCTAGAATTTTGAAAGGTCCAATGTACCTAGGATTTAATTTTCCGCGTTTTCCAAAACGAATCATTCCTTTCCAGGGAGAAACTTTTAACATGACTCTGTCACCTACTTAAAATTCCAAAGGCTTTCTCCTGACATCAGCATAAATCTTCTGTCTGTCACGAGCAGCTTGTAGGCGTTCTTTGATTTTGACTATCTTCTCAGTCGTGTCATGTATCAGTTCTGGTCCGGTGAGTTGCATGTCACCAACTTCTATCCAACAGACTGGTGATCTGCACTTCCTTCCGTAAAGTGCTTCGAAAGGTGCAGCTTTTATGCTGGTGTGATAACTATTATTGTAGGAGAATTCAACTAATGGTAAGTGTTTATCCCAACCTTTTCCGAAATCAATTACACATGCTCGGAGCATATCTTCCAAGGTTTGGATTGTTCTTTCACTTTGTCCATCGGTTTGCGGATGATAAGCAGTGCTCATATCTAAACGAGTACCAAGAGATTTCTGTAGCGATTCCCAAAATCTTGAGGTAAATCGGTTGTCTCTATCAGAAATGATGGATATCGGAACTCCATGTCGAATCACAATTTCCTTATAATACAACTGAGCGAGTGTATCCATCTCGTCAGTTTCCTTGATAGGTAAGAAATGTGCAGACTTGGTTAACCGATCGATAATAACCCAGATTGTGTCTAATCCGGTAGAAGTCTTTGGTAATTTGGTAATAAAATCCATGGTGATCCGTTCCCATTTCCAGACTGGTATTTCTGGTTGCACGAGTATTCCTGATGGTTTCTGAGTCTCTGCCTTTACTCTAGAACATGTTAAACATTTACCAACATACTCTGCAATATCGGCTTTCATATTCGGCCACCAATAAATCTTCTTAAGATCTTGATACATTTTATTGGAGCCGGGATGAATAGAATATTTGGATTTATGGGATTCATGCATGATAAGGTCTCGAATACCTCCAAAGAGAGGAATCCAATATCTTTCCTTGAAACATAACATTCCATCATCTCTTCTCACGAATGCTTTTTCATTATTTGGCATTCTGTCAGCCTGTTCTTCATTATTTGGCCTTCTGTCAATCTTCTCATATGACCGGTTTTCTTCTTGGAGAGCTCCTGTTTGAGCTTTGATGATTTGAGATGGAAGTGGTGAATGAATTGTCATTCCTAGAGATCGAACTCTAAGAGGTTTGATTCTTTCTTTTCTGCTCAATGCGTCGGCTACAACATTCGCTTTACCAGGGTGGTAACGAATTTCACAGTCGTAGTCATTGAGTAATTCCAACCATCGGCGTTGTCTCATGTTCAGCTCCTTCTGATCCAGTATATGCTGAAGACTTTTGTGATCGGTGAAAACCGTACACTTTGTACCATATAGGTAATGTCTCCATATTTTAAGAGCGAAAACCACTGCTCCTAATTCTAGATCATGGGTGGTATAATTTTCTTCATTCTTCTTGAGCTGTCGTGAAGCATAAGCTATAACTTTGTTTCTTTGCATTAGTACCGCACCTAATCCATGATGAGATGCGTCACAATACACAACAAAGTCATCATTTCCTTCCGGTAATGCTAATATTGGTGCTTCACAAAGTTTCTGTTTTAGGAGTTGGAATGCTGACTCTTGCTTTTCTTCCCAGATGTACTTCTTGTTTTTCTGGGTGAGTTCCGTCAAAGGTTTTGCAATCTTTGAAAAGTTTTCTATAAACCTTCGATAGTAACCCGCGAGACCTAAGAATTGACGAATTTCAGTTGGAGTGGTAGGTGATGTCCAACCTTTCACTGCTTCTATCTTTGCAGGGTCTACGTGGATACCTTGGCTGTTGATGATATGGCCTAGAAATTGAACGGTAGAAATCCAAAAATCACATTTGGAAAACTTAGCGTACAACTTTTCTTTCTTGAGTAATTCCAAAATGGTTCTCAAGTGTTCCGCATGTTCTTCCTTGTTGCGCGAGTAGATTAAGATGTCATCAATGAATACAATTACGAATTTATCCAAGTATGGCTTGCATACCCGGTTCATTAAATCCATGAACACTGCTGGTGCGTTGGTAAGACCAAATGGCATTACTTGAAATTCATAATGCCCGTACCGTGTTCGAAAAGCTGTCTTGGGAATGTCTTCTTCCCTGACTCTTAATTGATGGTATCCCGATCTCAGATCGATTTTTGAGTAAACACTTGATCCTTGTAATTGGTCAAATAGGTCGTCGATCCTTGGTAATGGGTATCGATTTTTCACTGTGAGTTTATTCAACTCTCTGTAATCAATACACATTCGGAACGTTCCGTCTTTCTTTTTGACAAATAGGATTGGTGCTCCCCACGGAGATGAGCTTGGTTGGATGAATCCTTTATCTGATAGTTCTTTCAACTGTTCAGATAATTCCTTCATTTCTGAAGGTGCTAATCGGTATGGTGCTTTTGCAACTGGTGCTGCTCCAGGCACTAAATCGATGCGAAATTCTACTTGTCGAGTCGGTGGAATTCCGGGCAAGTCTTCAGGAAATACTTCAGAAAATTCTTTTACAACTGGCACTTCATCAAGTTGTTTCTTCTTTTCTTTCGTTTCTTCTTCCGTTACTTGAATCAGAAATACATGGCATCCTTTGCTCATGTATTTCACCGTCTTGATGTACGAGATGATATTGAGCTGGGTTTTATGTTTATCACACTGAATGAGAAAAGTTTCACCGTTGAGAGAAATTTGAATGACTTTTTCGTCACAAATGATTCTGGCACGGTGTTTGGATAACCAGTCCATGCCGATGATAACATCAAAACTTCCCAGTTGGATGGGCATAAGATCGATGGGGAAAGATTTATCTTGAAGAGTTAAGGTGCAATTTTTGATCAGGGCATTGGTACTTAGAAGATTTCCGTCTGCTATTTCTATTTCGTAAGTAGTATCTAGTTCTATGGGAGTAGCATCTAGAAGTGAGGCAAACGAAATAGACACAAAGCTTTTATCTGCTCCAGAATCAAATAATATCTTAGCACTGCGTTGGTTTAATAAGAACGTACCCGTAACAACATCAGGGTTCTGAGTTGCGTTTCCATCTCCGAGTACATATGCTCTTCCACGGGCAACATCATTGGTGTTCTTTGGACAATGAGTTCTGTAATGTCCAAGTTCACCACAACCATGGCACTTGACTGCTATTGGTTGAGTGTTGGCTCCGGTGGCTCGGCAGTCCCTAGTCATATGCCCAGTTCTTTTGCAGTTGCCACAAACAGCCTTACATGGTCCGGTATGATGCATGTTACACTTGTTGCACCGGGGTTGATTTCCGAAATAACCTTTTCTTTCTGCGGGCACCGCCGCATAAGCTCTGGCAGCTTCTTGACGACGGTTCTGCTGCTGATGATGGCTATTGCGGTTCTGTTGATGATCTCGGTTACGGTTGTTGCTTTGGTTGTTGTTGTTGTAGCTCCTGGTATTATTGTAGTTACCGTTGAAGTTTCGGTTGTTGCTGTTGTTCCCTCGGTTATCGGCACCTCTCTTGTTTTCGTTGATCGTGGAGGTAGAACCTCGTTTGATCACTCGGTTCAACAATCGCTGTGCCAGTCCCATTGCTTCTTCTACAGTCTTTGGGTTTGATGCGGTAACGTCCCCCTCAATAGTTGATGGTAGACCTTCCACATACTTCTCCAATGCTTTCTCAATATCTGGTACTATTGATGGGCATAATACTGACAATTCTAGATACTTTCTGTCATAAGTCCTTAGATCATTGTACTTCACTACTAGTTGATGAAATTCATCCTCTAGTTTTCTGATCTCGGTCCTGGGACAATACTTCTTGAGCATCTTCTTCTTCAATTCATTCCAAGTGAGTTTAGAAGCTTCATCTTGACCCATAGCATTTGCGGTAGTATTCCACCACGATAATGCTTCTCCCTGAAGAGCTCCTGTAGCAAAGGTAACTTTGCTATCATCAGGACAGCCGCTCCTCTTGAAGACTGTTTCGGTATGCTCAAACCATTGGGCCATTTCTGTAACTCCTTCTATTCCTTTGTAATTAGTTGGTTTACAAGCCATGAAGTCTTTGTAAGTACATCTACGGTAAGTAGACGTATTGCCTTCATTGTTTGTTCCTATGATGTTATTCAAGCGATCAGTTTCACGAGCTGCAGTTATGCCCTCGGTAATCATTCTCTGGACATCTGCAGGTGTCATGATTATTCCTTGATTGGAAGTTTCACTACTTGCATGTTCCATATTGCTATTGATAACACAAGAAATATAGATTTAGAATTCACATAATGATTATATCTAAACATTTGTGAGAAGTAAGGAAATGCTTATAAGAGTTCTAACAAGAATTGAGCACTATATGCAGTTTTTATTTTGATTTAACAGTCATAAATATCATCATTTCATCATTATACACATGAACAACCATAAACATAAATTAACATTCATATATCGTAATATCATAACCAACAACATAACATTAATAACTTGATCAGTTGAGTTTACATAACAAAACGATACAAGATTCTTTATTAATTGCCACATGCGGCAGGCTAAGATGCCTCATTACTTATACAAATGCTAACTGCCTCTAATGGTTAGGTCCGTCCACATGTCCTTTCAGCTCTGAAATCTGGTTTCGGAGACTCTGCATCTCGGTTTGGTGCTGGATCTGCATATCTCCCACTAGGTTCTCCAACGTATCTGCTCTATGATGTGATAACTGGGCTTCCCATGTTTGGTTCTGTCCCTCTCTTCGCAATGCTATTGCGAAAGAGCGTGTCTCTGAGATATCTGACTGTATCTGAGTCAAGCCTTGCTGCAACTCTACTCTACTAGACATAAGGCTATGTAAGGTATTGCTGATCGTATCAGAAGGGTCTAATGATGAATAGTCAATCATCTGAAGAAGCGTGTCTATCTGCTCTCCATGACGTTCCAAACGTGTCACTACTGTAGAAGGTGAAAGAGTAGGGATAATTTCCGCCCTAGTACTCTCTCCAGTTTCATAGATATGAGCTGGGGGAGTGAAACCAGGAGGATATGGTAAGGATGGTGAAAGTGGATGAGTAGAGTCTGAAATACAAAGTCGGCTAGATGCGGGTATATCTTCTTCAGGAATTTGTTCGCTAGGGTGAATTATGTATGGATAAGTTTGGCTAAAAAGATCGAATAAATGATCAGGTGCTAGTGATGGTAAGGCATGATGGTGTATTGGGAATGTATCATCTGCAGGTAGAAACTGTTGGTTTTCCATAAATATATCATAACTGGGTGGAATATTGATGGGTGAGTATGAATCAAATTCATAAGGCGGTAAAGGCACATATGCTGGTAAAGCCAACACATGGGGATCTTCAGACGTAGCTAAAACTTCATTTTGTTCGAATGGTTCTATCCCGTTAGAAACAGCGTCAGATGCTAGGATATGACGAAGAGTAGGTGACGTAACAGATGCGACGGAATTCTCATAACTTGTGTCGAAGGATATATTCATATTGACATAATACTGTAACAATCCGTAGATAGTAAAAGTAAGAATTTTATAACTATAAAAGATGTAAAATTTCAATATACCAAGTCTTACAGTAACATAACTTTAATAATTAAAACTTACTGAGCATGGTAGCAATCAGGCATGGTGGGCGAAAAATAGTATGGTGTGAACTTAATTTATTTGAAAGTGTGGTTATAGTTCAATGTTTGAAAACATTTGGTTCTCTATAACCTGGCTCTGATACCAATCTGTAACACCCCCAAATTTGTGATGTAGCAGCGGAATAGTAATTAGGGTGTTACGTAGAGGATCGAAGTCATAATGAAAGAAAACGGCTTGAAAAAGACGTTTTAAAAACATAGTTGCATTATTATAGATTCAGTTACAAAAGTTCATATCAGAGTAATAAAATAATTAGAAATACTGATGTTTCAAACTGAGTTAAACATCTTTATTTTACACCATTATTTAGAAAAGTAGATAGTTTGCCATTTTGCCCGCTCCATGCTTGATGCTCCTGCTAGTTTCCTGAGATAACATGCTTAAAGTCAACAAAATTGTTGAGTGAAATCATAGAGTTTGAAATTTAGTAATCAGTTCGATACACAAGTAAGATTGTATAGGGAATACAATCAGTTGAAAAATTGATATTGCAGTATATATATTGCTCTAAGTCTCATGACACGCAAACGTTAACAAATACCGTAAAACGGCGGGGGATCATCAAGTCAATGATGATAATTTTGCCCTCGTGTAATAGGTGATTTGCCAATTCCTATTTTGTTTCAAATATAATGTATCGCGACTAATACGACTAACCAAAAGGCATTCCGTCCAGTATTAGTGGGATAGGCTGTCAAACCTAAATAGATCTATTCACTATATTCGCGTTCACATACAAGTGATTAATGGCTCATGAATAAGGGTCTTGTGGCAATAGCTAACTTAGGCATATATCAAGTCAGGTAGCATACAGAAAATTACTTGTGATCTGTTTATAGCATGTATCCCCCTCACGGAGTTTAAAATAAGTAAAAGTGAGGCTATGACTCACCTTAATTGATACTGATACGAAGAAAAGTAAAGTCGGATGAGATTATAGTAACGGCTTCTATATATAACCTGGTAAGTAAATTATTTTGAGAATTCGACCAAATACTATTTGGTAAATACGAAACGAATATCGAGGAATCGTTATTATGACTAAATGATATGCAAATGAAATTCTTATGCTTATAATAATATAACAGGATTATTTTAAAAGTTTTCCCTTTTAAATTGTAATAATAAATAAGTGAGAATTTATAATATCGTTATATATATTATTAACGAGAAGTTAAATAATATATAAACAAAATGAAACTTTATATGTATATGATCAACTAAATGAAAATACAAAATAAAAATGTTTAAATAAAGTAGATTTAGTCCTTGTCCTTGTTCTTTTTCTAGTTTACACTTTTTATCCTAACGTTATTAACGTTACACCGTTAGTCCTTTATATATAGAATCTACAATTATAGTCCTCTAAATGTCCAATATATCATTCTAAGCTTGGAATATTAATTATTATCAATTTTTATCCTTATTATTCTGCTTTTTACAATTCCAGTCCCTAGATTAACTGTTTGACAGTTTTGGTCCCTCTAGGTGTTGTCGCGTTACATTTTTAGTCCAAATTCACAAAAATCATTAGAAAAATTATGTAAAAATTTCCGAGGCTTATTTAAGTTATATGAAGCTTAATTTAACTGCTTATTTGGTTAAAAGCTTATTTTTCAGCTTATTGGGCTTTAACGAGCTAAAACTAACTTGAGGCCCAATAACGTTTTGAAAACCGTGTATCGTGAGACAAGTTTAGATTATCAAAATTATAGTTTTTCATGTTCTAAATTCATATCAGAAGTCAAAAATAAGCTAGCTTATTCGAGGAGCTTAAAAACTGCTTATTGGGCTTTGAGGCCCAACTCGTTAATAATGTTTTTAGTTTTTGAAAACAGTTTCTGCGATTTGCTTTGGCCAAATAGAAGTGTCGAGATGTGATTATTTTAACGTGTTGTCTAAATGAAATTTGTAGCTAGCTAGGTGGTCAATCGAGTGGTGTAAAAATATAGTCTGCTTGTTAAGTTAAATTTCAATATATACGCTTGTTTTCTAGGCTACATGGGACGTATTTATATAAGTTAAAGTCTTAGAAATATTTCCAAGTTCTTAGAGCTTTTGTATACGAGTTAAACTAGGTTCAAAATAGATTTATTTGATGCATGTAACGTTGAAATAAACGTGAAATATGCGTGCTACGTGACTCCTAGGCCTTCCAAGATAGAGGCTAGCCACGTTTGTGGTTCTATATATGAATATGTACGAAATAAATATATATGAACTATATAAGTTCGAAACAAAATTATACGTGATGCATGGATATATATATCGTAGAGAATGAATTCATAAGAGTTTGTAATGACTTACAAATACTCCTAGGGTGGTAGAGATTCGAAGATGATGGAGGAAACACGAGAATTACTAACGTTCGACTATAACCCGAATATTAACTTATATATTAATCCCGTTAACCTTGTTCTTGTATCCCAATCTTCTTGTGATTATTTCTGGTCGAGCTAGTAATATTTGAGAGAGTACATAAGTGTTCTATGAGTATATTTGATGGAAGAAATGAGTGAAATAAGAGGATAGATATAGAATGAATTATAGGACACGTAAAGGGCAAATTTTTCAAGGAAACCAAATACACTATGCATGTCAGTGACTATGCACTTGTTAGATTCAGTTCTTACATACTAGGATTTGTAGAGAAGTGTTGTGAGTGCTTAAAATAAGGAAGATGTCTATGGGATTTTTATATATGTCGACTATATATCAATTATGTACACGATTTGATATTTCCTATAGAACTTGGTTCTTAGCTGATGAAAGTTGATTAGGAACATGAAATAATACTTAGAATGTGAATTGGAGCTGGTAGAAACAAACTAGAGTCGAAACGGTTTAGTTTTGGATTTGTTATAATGTCGAGTTGGGTTGGTTTGTGGCAAACACTTTGCCTCGTAAAAACATAGCAAAAGTCGACCTATGGATTTAAGATTTGGCATACGTATAGTTGGCTAGGTGAGAAAAGAGGTGGTGCAAAAATATAGATATGTCGTGTGTAAGAATCGAGAGAATGAAAGTCGTTTTGTGGAGCTTGGGACTAGTCGATTACATGAAATCATAAGAAAGAAATTGGGCCAAAAATTGGGCTTGGTGAATAGTAATGGACCGAATGATATGGTGGGCTAATTAAATGAATTAAGGGTCCGGTTGATAGTTAATTAAGGATTAGTGAATTTAATTTGTGATTAGTAAATTTAATTAGGATTAAATGAAACGTTTATGGTTCGAATAACGTGTCGAGAATTTGTTCCGTCATTTCATGAATTATATTATATCGTGACAACGATATATAAATATAATAATAAAAATTTCAAATTTTTCGGAGAAAATGGGAATTAATAACAGTAACAGAGGATTATTATTTATTAACGATAATCATTACAAAGAAATTTTTACAGGGTTCTACAGTACCCACTCGTCATTCTGAATTTCGTCCCGAAATTCGATTTTTAGAATGACTAATAAGTATGATCTATGAAAATAAATGTGGATACTTCTCACGGAATCTATCTTCACGTTCCCATGTGTAAGTTGGTCCTCGCTTAGAGTTCCATCTAACCTTGATAATGGGGATGCGATTCTGTTTGAGTTGTTTTACTTCTCTATCCATTATTTCCACAGGCTCTTCTGTGAACACTAGTTTGTCGTCCAACTTGATCTCTTTTAATGGAATAACGAGAGTTTCGTCAGACAAACACTTCTTGAGTTGTGATACGTGAAATGTAGGATGTACCCTACTGAGTTCTTCCGGAAGTTCTAATTTATAAGCAACTGGACCAATTCTTTCTAGAATTTTGAAAGGTCCAATGTACCTTGGATTTAACTTTCCGCGTTTTCCAAAACGAATCATTCCTTTCCAGGGAGAAACTTTTAACATGACTTTGTCACCTACTTGAAATTCCAGAGGCTTTCTCCTGACATCAGCGTAACTCTTCTGTCTGTCACGAGCAGCTTGTAGGCGTTCTTTAATTTTGACTATCTTCTCAGTCGTGTCATGTATCAGTTCTGGTCCGGTGAGTTGCATATCACCAACTTCTGTCCAACAGACTGGTGATCTGCACTTCCTTCCGTAAAGTGCTTCGAAAGGTGCAGCTTTTATGCTGGCGTGATAACTGTTATTGTAGGAAAATTCAACTAATGGCAAGTGTTTATCCCAACCTTTTCCGAAATCAATTACACATGCTCGGAGCATATCTTCCAAGGTTTGGATTGTTCTTTCACTTTGTCCATCGGTTTGCGGATGATAAGCGGTGCTCATATCTAAACGAGTACCAAGAGATTTCTGTAGCGATTCCCAAAATCTTGAGGTAAATCGGCTGTCTCTATCAGAAATGATGGATATCGGAACTCCATGTCGAATCACAATTTCCTTAAAATATAACTGAGCGAGTGTATCCATCTCGTCAGTTTCCTTGATAGGTAAGAAATGTGCAGACTTGGTTAACCGATCGATGATAACCCAGATTGTGTCTAATCCGGTCGAAGTCTTTGGTAATTTGGTAATAAAATCCATGGTGATTCGTTCCCATTTCCAGACTGGTATTTCTGGTTGCACGAGTAATCCTGATGGTTTTTGAGTCTCTGCCTTTACTCTGGAACATGTTAAACATTTACCAACATACTCTGCAATATCTGCTTTCATATTCGGCCACCAATAAATCTTCTTAAGATCTTGATACATTTTATTGGAGCCGGGATGAATAGAATATTTGGATTTATGGGATTCATGCATGATAAGGTCTCGAATACCTCCAAAGAGAGGAATCCAATATCTTTCCTTGAAACATAACATTCCATCGTCTCTTCTCACGAATGCTTTTTCATTATTTGGCATTCTGTCAGCCTGTTCTTCATTATTTGGCCTTCTGTCAATCTTCTCATATGACCGGTTTTCTTCTTGGAGAGCTCCTGTTTGAGCTTTGATGATTTGAGATGGAAGTGGTGAATGAATTGTCATTCCTAGAGATCGAACTCTAAGAGGTTTGATTCTTTCTTTTCTGCTCAATGCGTCGGCTACAACATTCGCTTTACCAGGGTGGTAACGAATTTCACAGTCGTAGTCATTGAGTAATTCCAACCATCGGCGTTGTCTCATGTTCAGCTCCTTCTGATCCAGTATATGCTGAAGACTTTTGTGATCGGTGAAAACCGTACACTTTGTACCATATAGGTAATGTCTCCATATTTTAAGAGCGAAAACCACTGCTCCTAATTCTAGATCATGGGTGGTATAATTTTCTTCATTCTTCTTGAGCTGTCGTGAAGCATAAGCTATAACTTTGTTTCTTTGCATTAGTACCGCACCTAATCCATGATGAGATGCGTCACAATACACAACAAAGTCATCATTTCCTTCCGGTAATGCTAATATTGGTGCTTCACAAAGTTTCTGTTTTAGGAGTTGGAATGCTGACTCTTGCTTTTCTTCCCAGATGTACTTCTTGTTTTTCTGGGTGAGTTCCGTCAAAGGTTTTGCAATCTTTGAAAAGTTTTCTATAAACCTTCGATAGTAACCCGCGAGACCTAAGAATTGACGAATTTCAGTTGGAGTGGTAGGTGATGTCCAACCTTTCACTGCTTCTATCTTTGCAGGGTCTACGTGGATACCTTGGCTGTTGATGATATGGCCTAGAAATTGAACGGTAGAAATCCAAAAATCACATTTGGAAAACTTAGCGTACAACTTTTCTTTCTTGAGTAATTCCAAAATGGTTCTCAAGTGTTCCGCATGTTCTTCCTTGTTGCGCGAGTAGATTAAGATGTCATCAATGAATACAATTACGAATTTATCCAAGTATGGCTTGCATACCCGGTTCATTAAATCCATGAACACTGCTGGTGCGTTGGTAAGACCAAATGGCATTACTTGAAATTCATAATGCCCGTACCGTGTTCGAAAAGCTGTCTTTGGAATGTCTTCTTCCCTGACTCTTAATTGATGGTATCCCGATCTCAGATCGATTTTTGAGTAAACACTTGATCCTTGTAATTGGTCAAATAGGTCGTCGATCCTTGGTAATGGGTATCGATTTTTCACTGTGAGTTTATTCAACTCTCTGTAATCAATACACATTCGGAACGTTCCGTCTTTCTTTTTGACAAATAGGATTGGTGCTCCCCACGGAGATGAGCTTGGTTGGATGAATCCTTTATCTGATAGTTCTTTCAACTGTTCAGATAATTCCTTCATTTCTGAAGGTGCTAATCGGTATGGTGCTTTTGCAACTGGTGCTGCTCCAGGCACTAAATCGATGCGAAATTCTACTTGTCGAGTCGGTGGAATTCCGGGCAAGTCTTCAGGAAATACTTCAGAAAATTCTTTTACAACTGGCACTTCATCAAGTTGTTTCTTCTTTTCTTTCGTTTCTTCTTCCGTTACTTGAATCAGAAATACATGGCATCCTTTGCTCATGTATTTCACCGTCTTGATGAACGAGATGATATTGAGCTGGGTTTTATGTTTATCACACTGAATGAGAAAAGTTTCACCGTTGAGAGAAATTTGAATGACTTTTTCGTCACAAATGATTCTGGCACGGTGTTTGGATAACCAGTCCATGCCGATGATAACATCAAAACTTCCCAGTTGGATGGGCATAAGATCGATGGGGAAAGATTTATCTTGAAGAGTTAAGGTGCAATTTTTGATCAGGGCATTGGTACTTAGAAGATTTCCGTCTGCTATTTCTATTTCGTAAGTAGTATCTAGTTCTATGGGAGTAGCATCTAGAAGTGAGGCAAACGAAATAGACACAAAGCTTTTATCTGCTCCAGAATCAAATAATATCTTAGCACTGCGTTGGTTTAATAAGAACGTACCCGTAACAACATCAGGGTTCTGAGTTGCGTTTCCATCTCCGAGTACATATGCTCTTCCACGGGCAACATCATTGGTGTTCTTTGGACAATGAGTTCTGTAATGTCCAAGTTCACCACAACCATGGCACTTGACTGCTATTGGTTGAGTGTTGGCTCCGGTGGCTCGGCAGTCCCTAGTCATATGCCCAGTTCTTTTGCAGTTGCCACAAACAGCCTTACATGATCCGGTATGATGCATGTTACACTTGTTGCACCGGGGTTGATTTCCGAAATAACCTTTTCTTTCTGCGGGCACCGCCGCATAAGCTCTGGCAGCTTCTTGACGACGGTTCTGTTGCTGATGATGGCTATTGCGGTTCTGTTGATGATCTCGGTTACGGTTGTTGCTTTGGTTGTTGTTATTGTAGCTCCTGGTATTATTGTAGTTACCGTTGAAGTTTCGGTTGTTGCTGTTGTTCCCTCGGTTATCGGCACCTCTCTTGTTTTCGTTGATCGTGGAGGTAGAACCTCGTTTGATCACTCGGTTCAACAATCGCTGTGCCAGTCCCATTGCTTCTTCTACAGTCTTTGGGTTTGATGCGGTAACGTCCCCCTCAATAGTTGATGGTAGACCTTCCACATACTTCTCCAATGCTTTCTCAATATCTGGTACTATTGATGGGCATAATACTGACAATTCTAGATACTTTCTGTCATAAGTCCTTAGATCATTGTACTTCACTACTAGTTGATGAAATTCATCCTCTAGTTTTCTGATCTCGGTCCTGGGACAATACTTCTTGAGCATCTTCTTCTTCAATTCATTCCAAGTGAGTTTAGAAGCTTCATCTTGACCCATAGCATTTGCGGTAGTATTCCACCACGATAATGCTTCTCCCTGAAGAGCTCCTGTAGCAAAGGTAACTTTGCTATCATCAGGACAGCCGCTCCTCTTGAAGACTGTTTCGGTATGCTCAAACCATTGGGCCATTTCTGTAACTCCTTCTATTCCTTTGTAATTAGTTGGTTTACAAGCCATGAAGTCTTTGTAAGTACATCTACGGTAAGTAGACGTATTGCCTTCATTGTTTGTTCCTATGATGTTATTCAAGCGATCAGTTTCACGAGCTGCAGTTATGCCCTCGGTAATCATTCTCTGGACATCTGCAGGTGTCATGATTATTCCTTGATTGGAAGTTTCACTACTTGCATGTTCCATATTGCTATTGATAACACAAGAAATATAGATTTAGAATTCACATAATGATTATATCTAAACATTTGTGAGAAGTAAGGAAATGCTTATAAGAGTTCTAACAAGAATTGAGCACTATATGCAGTTTTTATTTTGATTTAACAGTCATAAATATCATCATTTCATCATTATACACATGAACAACCATAAACATAAATTAACATTCATATATCGTAATATCATAACCAACAACATAACATTAATAACTTGATCAGTTGAGTTTACATAACAAAACGATACAAGATTCTTTATTAATTGCCACATGCGGCAGGCTAAGATGCCTCATTACTTATACAAATGCTAACTGCCTCTAATGGTTAGGTCCGTCCACATGTCCTTTCAGCTCTGAAATCTGGTTTCGGAGACTCTGCATCTCGGTTTGGTGCTGGATCTGCATATCTCCCACTAGGTTCTCCAACGTATCTGCTCTATGATGTGATAACTGGGCTTCCCATGTTTGGTTCTGTCCCTCTCTTCGCAATGCTATTGCGAAAGAGCGTGTCTCTGAGATATCTGACTGTATCTGAGTCAAGCCTTGCTGCAACTCTACTCTACTAGACATAAGACTATGTAAGGTGTTACTGATCGTATCAGAAGGGTCTAATGATGAATAGTCAATCATCTGAAGAAGCGTGTCTATCTGCTCTCCATGACGTTCCAAACGTGTCACTACTGTAGAAGGTGAAAGAGTAGGGTTAATTTCCGCCCTAGTACTCTCTCCAGTTTCATAGATATGAGCTGGGGGAGTGAAACCAGGAGGATATGGTAAGGATGGTGAAAGTGGATGAGTAGAATCTGAAATACAAAGTCGGCTAGATGCGGGTATATCTTCTTCAGGAATTTGTTCGCTAGGGTGAATTATGTATGGATAAGTTTGGCTAAAAAGATCGAATAAATGATCAGGTGCTAGTGATGGTAAGGCATGATGGTGTATTGGGAATATATCATCTGCAGGTAGAAACTGTTGGTTTTCCATAAATATATCATAACTGGGTGGAATATTGATGGGTGAGTATGAATCAAATTCATAAGGCGATAAAGGCACATATGCTGGTAAAGCCAACACATGGGGATCTTCAGACGTAGCTAAAACTTCATTTTGTTCGAATGGTTCTATACCGTTAGAAACAGCATCAGATGCGAGGCTATGACGATGAGTAGGTGACGTAACAGATGCGACGGAATTCTCAGAACTTGTGTCGAAGGATATATTCATATTGACATAATACTGTAACAATCCGTAGATAGTAAAAGTAAGAATTTTATAACCATAAAAGATTTCAATATACCAAGTCTTAAAATAACATAACTTTAATAAATAAACTTACTGAGCATGGTAGCAACAGGCATGGCGGGCGGCAAAAATTGTATGAAGTGAATTTACTTTATTTGAAAGTGTGGTTATAGTTCAATGTTTGAAAACATTTGGTTCTCTATAACGATGTCTCTGATACCAATCTGTAACACCCCCAAATTTTGATATAGCAGCGGAATAGTAATTAGGGTGTTACGTAGAGGATCGAAGTCATAATGATAGAAAACGGCTTGAAATAAGACGTTTTAAAAACACATAGTTGCATTATTATAGATTCAGTTACAAAAGGTCATATCAGAGTAATAAAACACTTAAAAGTACTGATGTTTTAAACTGAGTTAAACATCTTTATTTTACACCATTATTTAGAAAAGTAGATAGTTTGCCATTTTGCCCGCTCCATGCTTGATGCTCCTGCTAGTTTCCTGAGATAACATGCTTAAAGTCAACAAAATTGTTGAGTGAAATCATAGAGTTTGAAATTTAGTAATCAGTTCGATACACAAGTAAGATTGTATAGGGAATACAATCAGTTGAAAAATTGATATTGCAGTATATATATTGCTCTAAGTCTCATGACACGCAAACGTTAACAAATACCGTAAAACGGCGGGTGATCATCAAGTCAATGATGATAATTTTGCCCTCGTGTAATAGGTGATTTGCCAATTCCTATTTTGATTCAAATATAATGTATCGCGACTAATACGACTAACCAAAAGGCATTCCGTCCAGTATTAGTGGGATAGGCTGTCAAACCTAAATAGATCTATTCACTATATTCGCGTTCACATACAAGTGATTAATGGCTCATGAATAAGGGTCTTGTGGCAATAGCTAACTTAGGCATATATCAAGTCAGGTCGCATACAGAAAATTACTTGCGATCCGTTTATAGCATGTATCCCCCTCACGGAGTTTAAAATAAGTAAAAGTGAGGCTATGACTCACCTTAATTGATACTGATATGATGAAAAGTAAAGTCAGATGAGATTATGGTAACGGCTTCTATATATAACCTGGTAAGTAAACTATTATGAGAATTTGACCAAATACTATTTGGTAAATATGAAACGAATATCGAGGAATCGTTATGATGACTAAATGATATGCAGATGAAATTCTTATGCTTATAATAATATAACAAGATTAGTTTGACAGTTTTCCTTTTAAATCGTGATAATTAAATAAGTAATAATTTATAATATCGTTATATATATATTATTAACGAAAAGTTAAATATATATAAACAAAAATAAAACTTTATATGCATATAATCAATTTAATGAAAATACAAAATAAAATGTTCAAATAAAATAGATTTAGTCCTTGTCCTTGTTCTTTTTCTAGTTTATACTTTTTACCCTAACTTCATTAACGTTACACCGTTAGTCCTTTATATATAAAATCTACAATTATAGTCCTCTAAATGTCCAATATATCATTATAAGCTTGGAATATCAATTATTATCAATTTTTATCCTTAATATTTTGCTTTTTACAGTTCCAGCCCCTAGTTTAACTGTTTGACAGTTTTGGTCCCTCTAAGTGTTGTCGCGTTACATTTTTAGTCCAAATTCACAAAAATTATTAGAAAAATTATACAAAATTTTCTGAAGCTTATTTAAGTCATAGAAAGCTTATTTTAACTGCTTGTTTGGTTAAAAGCTTATTTTTCTGCTTATTGGGCTTTAACGAGTGATATGTATGTTTAAGGCCCAATAACGTTTTGAAAACCGTGCATCGTGAGACATGTTGAGATTATCAAAAATATAGTTTTTCATGTTCTAAATTCATATCAGAAGTCAAAAATAAGCAAGCTTATTCGAATAGCTTAAAAACAGCTTGTTGGGCCAAAAAGCCCACCTCGCTAAAAATGTTTAGTTTTGAAAACCAGTTTCTGCGATTCACTTTGGTCAATTTAAGATGTCGAGACGTGGTTATTTTTACATGTTGTCTAGATGAAATTTGTAGCTAGCTAGGTGGTCAATCGAGTCGTGTAAAAATATGGCATACTTGTTAAGCTAGATTGTATTTTATACATTCGCTTTATAGGCTGCCAAGGACGTTTCTATAATAGAAAAAGACTTAGAAATATTTCCTAAGTGTTTATGTTTTTATGACCGAGTATAGTTAGTTTCAAAATAGTTTCATATGATGCATGTAACAATGAAATGAACGTGAAATACGTGTGCTGCGTGACTCCTAGGCCTTCCAAGATAGAGGCTAGCCACGTTTGTGGTTTCTTATATGAATATGTACGTAAAAATATATATACAAATTATATATGTTCGAAACAAATAAAACATGATGCATGTATGTTTTTAACGTGGAGAATGGATTCAAACGAGTTGTAAAAGACTTACAAACACTACTAGGGTGGTAGAGAATTCGAAGGTGATGGAGGAACACAAGGAATTTACTCGTTCGACTATAACCCAAACGTAACACTTATTTATTAAAACCCGTAAACCATTCTTGCTTCTATACGATTATAACACAACTTCTGGTCCTTGGTGAGTTTGAGAGAAAGTTTTAGTGTTGTATGAATATATTTTGTGGAAGAAATGAGTGAAATGAAAGAATACATATAGGATATAGTTTAGGACACGTAAAGGTGCAAGATTTTCAAGGAAACCAAAAGAACTATGCATGTCAGTGACTATGCACTTGTTAGATTCAGTTTCTTACACACTAGGATTTGTAGAGAAGTGTTGTGAGTGCTAGAAATAAGGAGGGTGTCTTGTGATTTTATATATATGTCGACTACATATATAAATAGGTATACGATTTGAGTTTTGCATAGAACTTGATCATTAGCTGGTAAAAGTTATTTAGGATCATGAAATTATGTTTAGAATATGATTTGGAGCTTGTAGAAACAAACTAGGTTCGAAATGATCGAATATTGAATTTATTACTATGTCGAGTTGGGTGGTTTTGGGACGAATGCTTTGCCTCGTAAAAACATAGTAAACCTCGATATTAGATTACGAATTTTGGCATGCTAATAGACGGCTAGGTGGGAAAATAGATGGTGCAAAAATATATATACGTTGTGTGTAAAAATTGAGAGAATGAGAGGCGTTTTGAAGGCTTGGAACTAGTCGATTACATGAAATAAATAAACAAAAGTTGGATTTGGGCCTTGGGCTGATGAACAGTAATGGACCGAGTAATTTGGGTGGGCTGAGATTAATAATTAAGGGTCCGTGTAATATTAATTAGGATTAGTGAATTATGATTAGTGAATTTAATTAAGGTTAAGTGAAACGTTAATGGTTCGAATAACGTGTCGAGAATTTGTTCCGTCATTTCATGAATTATATTATATCGTGACAACGATATATAAATATAATAAGAAAAATTTCAAATTTTTCGGAGAAAATTGGAATTAGTAACAGTAACAGGAGATTATTATTTATTAACGATAATCATTACAAAGGAATTTTTACAGGGTTCTACATCATCACTGAAAATCCTTTTATTCCTTTCTTGCCAAACATAATAGACAGTTGCAGCCAAGCACAATTTTCCAATCACACACCATATGCTGTTATGATTCTTCTGTTTAGCCATATCTTCCACAATATCAACCCAATTCCAAGCATTTGTAGTGATTCTTGCTCTACTTTTCATCACATTCCACACTTCAGTAGTATATGTACATTGGAAGAATAAATGACTATGTGAGTCTGGAATGATTTTACAAAAAGGACAAGTAACATCCTTTTGAGGGTACCATTTAATGAGTTTATCTTGTGTGATCAGTTTCTCTTTGATGGCTAGCCATAGAATAAACACATGCCTTGGTATACATTGTGAATACCAAACCAGTTTATCCCAGTTAACTTTTGCCCATTCACCTCTCACATCTTTCCATACCTTGTTTGTCTTATACTTCACCATATTATCTTGATTTGTGACCCACATCATACAATCTTCTTCATTAGTTAGATGAGGAAGTTGTTTATTTTGTAGGAACTTATACTTATTATACCAATCCATAGGCCATTTCCACCCATTTTCATCAATAACATCACACAACTTACTTTTTTCATTGAAACCAGCCAAATGAAGTTCTCTTTTACTTATATTCTTATATAGAGCCCCTTGATCATCCCAATTCTCTTTTACTTTTTTCATTGAAATTGTCCTTCCATTTCCAACTTTATATTTGAGGTGTGGTTCCACTATATTTCTAAGCTCAAGTATTGTCTTCCAACTCCAACTATCACTTTTATAGCACTGAACATCCCACACATTCCTACCTTTTAATTTCAATGTATTGATCCATTTCACCCACAATGATTCTTTATTAGCAGCTACATTCCAAAGATGTTTCATAAGAAGTGTTTTGTTCCATTCAGCTAAAGATTTGAGCCCAAGACCTCCTTGATCTTTAGGCCTACATATCTCTTTCCATGCTACTCTGGCCTTTCCTCTTGTTAATTCCCCATTACTCCATAGAAAGCCTTTAAACATAGTTTCAATCTCTTTAATGACTGTTAAAGGAAGCTTGAAAACAGACCCCCAATAAACTTGCATAGCTGACAGAACAGATGCTATTAATTGACTTCTTCCAGCATAAGACAAACTTTTATTTTTCCAGTCAATCAGTTTCTGTTTGACCTTGTCAATCAAGCTCTTACAATCTTTGATTCCAATTTTCTGTTTGACCTTGTCAATCAGTTTCTTACAACTTTTGACTTATCAAACTTTATATTTTCTATCACGTTTCTTTACAAAACCAAAACTAAAAAAATTAATAATAAAGAATAAAAATAAATAAATAAATAAATAAATAAATAAATAATAAATAAGTGTGACGGGTATTAGTGGTACTTTAAGGGCACAAATATCCCACCGTTTTTAAAAATGTCTCGTGGGGCACCGTCTCCTAAATTTATGAATGTAGAAAGATGCATGTATACGTAAATGAAATGATTATCATTTTTTTGAAAGATATTATTGTAACTAGTCATCGTAAAAATGTGTTTGGGGCAATGTTGTAAAAATCGTGAATCGGTAGTCGGGCGGTCGACCACCATGCAGCGATTAATCGGTCAAGGCGGGATTAATCGGTGATTTCTT
Organism: Artemisia annua; assembly: GCA_014162995.1. Lineage (NCBI taxonomy): Eukaryota > Viridiplantae > Streptophyta > Magnoliopsida > Asterales > Asteraceae > Artemisia > Artemisia annua. The sequence continues at coordinate 109,373 of LBNU01008271.1, forward strand.
GCAAGTTTTGGGTATTTCAGGAGAGCAAACTAAAGATCTTAACTAATTCCAAGCATATTATGTTTCCAAACCTCAATAAAAGGCTCCAATTCTGATTATGAGGCCCATTGTGCGTTATAAGTGAAATAAACGATCCCCAAGTTAAGTAGTTAGCCTAAATTTTTATTTTCCTAAAGTTGACCAATTCAGCCGAATTTTTACCGATTCGGCCGATTTTTGATTGATTAGTGGCCCATTTTTTGCCTTGGCAGATTTTTTCACCGATTTTCAAAAATCAACAAGGTGTATGGCCGATTACCGATTAATCGGCCAATTCGGCCGATTTTTGCAACATTGGTTTGTGGGCAAGGCGACAAGCTACTTAAAGTTTCTAAAAGCTTCAATTTTTTAAAATAAATTACAGTGGTTTATAAAAGAAATTTGCTTGTGATATTGAAGCTTTTATAAACTATATGCTCAAATAAACTCATACTATAAGTTAGTGTTTAGAAATAGAGTAAACTGTAAAAATCATTCATGTGATTTATCAATTTTGGCATTAGTCATCCTTAAGTGGTGAAACATTGAACATAATACATCCCTGGTCACCCTATTTTTCTTTCAATAACCACTTTACCCTCACTTAACCATATTCCAAACATCTTGTAACACCAAATCTTTTTCTTTACCTGTTAAACACATATACTCAGACAATTTGCCATCACACATACTCAGACAATTTGCCATCCAAAATCACCCACAAATTTTAGTCACCTTCACCACCACCATCACCATCTTCTAAAGCCCTCACGACCATCACCTGAATCTAATTCCCACATCATACCCATCAAAACAAACAAACAACATCATAGCTCAAGAATTTATTTTTAAAATAAAAGTCAATTAGACAAAAACAAACTACCCTTTAATTTTATTGAAAAACTCAATTATGAAAATTTATTCTTTTAACAAAAACCAATCTTTCATTTGGATTATGTTGAGCCTTGATCATCAGTTAAACCCCAATTAATCATTTTGTTTTTGGTGGTTGGAGATGGAGATTGATAGAGGTGTAGCGGTGGCATTGGATGAAAAATCCGATAGTGATGTTAAGGTATAATGTGGTTTTGTGATATACAAGGAAAAGACCAAACCCGACTACAAACCAAACGGGCCCTAAGCTTATTAAAGCTGATATACAAGGAAAAGACCATGTATTGTCAGTGGGTTATTAAATGGAGAACAATATAAGTGCTTTGTATTACTCTACAAGTTATTTTCATATAATTATTTTTCTGATAGTTGTGTTTTAACCCTCATTATACCTTTTAGGAAATATATTCCATTAAACTCCCTGGAGGCCCAAAACTTGGTGATGGAAAGCCTGAGAACATATCATGCAATAGTTTTCACTCGTGGTGAAGCTCTGCAGACCATAGATATGAACCAGGTGCTATTTTCATTTATTTATGTCACCCCATGTGCATATGTATCTTTTGTTCATGTATAAATGTATATATGCCAAAAAATTTCAACAACGTTTATGGATGCAAGTATCTACTATTTATTCAGGTCTAGTTTATAGATGTGAAATTTCTAAAATGGTGATCTTAATGTACAAGTTGAAGTTCACCCATATATGTTTATTTCAATTCGAAAGTTACAGTGCTTTGATTGTTGTACACATTTTTTATGTCGGTATGTTTGCTTTTCATGAAAGATTCTCTATGCTATCTTTGAAGGATAATTACCTTGAAGAAGCAATGAAAATGAGAAACCTCTCTGAGGAATTCAGAGCAGATCATGGCTTACGTCCTCTAACTATTCTTGGTTTAGAGAACATGTATTTACCGGAAGGTATGTTTTTTATTTACCAAAATTAATTATAAATCGTAATGTATAGGCACGTATCATCATATAGTTGAAAAGAACTAAAGAAGCAATTTGGAGCATAGACATGTACTTTGATTAGCTTGTATACGTTGTGTGCGCTCACCCGTATGAACAACCTCTTCAAAGAAAAGACATGTGAGTTCAAAGCTTTCGGGGATCCGGGAACTTATGTCAAGGGTCAACGTACTCTCGAGAAAAGGAAACTTTGTTTTAATCATGTTAGATATATAGTGCACCACTCATTATCACCCCCATCTAGCAATAATTTTGTCACATTTCCCTATGAATTTGTGTTATATGGAACGTGATGTCTTTGACATGTAGAACTGTAATCAAACGAACGAAGATTTAGGACATCATTGATTTAAAAAATATCTTTGTCTTCATCTAAATAAATATTGAAATGGCAAAAATAGTGAAATGTCTTAACCTTGATGCTCTTAAAGCCCTTGCAAGATATAAGATCGATCATTGGCTAAATCAAGGTAGAATCCCAGTTCGTCATTGGCTTGATCACATTGGTTTGGATCTTGATTCGATGCTATGTCCTCATTGCGACGAGGAGGTTGAAACGATAGATCATTGTTTCTTGAGTTGTGGTCGGGTCTCAGAAGGGTGGAGAAAAGTTCTTGATTGGTGGAAGATGAGTAATGTCAATTTTGGTTCGGTTGAAGAGGTTATAAATTATAAAGGCTTACTACAGTTTAACAAAAAACTAAAAACGGTATGGAAAGCGGTGGTGTGGTCGACGTTATACAAGATATGGCGTGCTCGAAACAAAAGAATTTTTGAGAATAGGGTTACAAATCTGTCAACTATATGTGATGAAGTCCAAGTCATGTCTTACTTTTGGATCGATAACAGAGCCAAAGGTACCATTTCGTCATGGTTAGAATGGGTGTCAGACCCGGCTCGTGCTTGCAAGTTCTAAAGATCCACGGTTGGTATGATGTGTAGATTTTTTTTAGCGTTTAGGTGTTTTCCTTTCCAGTTGTTGTTGAGGTCTTGACTGCACTTCCTCTATACTTATGTTTCTACGGCTTGTAGTTTGTTAGTATAGGGTAGGAGGAGTTTTGTTTTATGTTGGCTGAATTGTTGCTGCTTTGTATGTTCATGTTGGTTTTATATATAAAATTGATGCCTTACTAAAAAAAGATATAAGATCGATCTTCTCAAGCAAGCTACAAAATGAAAATATGTAACTAAGTATCTCATCACTTATATTCACTCGTGTCAAGATAAGTACCCGCAAAGACACACATTTGATCACGTGATTGATTGATTAGTCATTTATGAAAACCAAAATTTTATTGAGTTGAAACTATATACTGTATGAACATACATGCTAAAATAGACTAGTCTCCACGTATTGTGAGATTTGCAAACATTTAAGTAATTGCAATCACATCATGCATCATCAGTTTGTAGACTATTCATGTTGACTGCCAACTTTGCCATAATTGTTAAGCTAACAAACTATAAGGGCCATTCGAACAAATCCATCAACAGATCTACAAGGGCACTTTTGAGAAACAAAATTTACAAAGTCACCCCTTTAAATTTCAAAAGATTCTCAACACAAGTACAAACTTTGTAAAAAAAGGTCAAATATAAACACGAGCCATCATCAAATAGTAACAAAGTTTAAGATATGTTCCAATTTGGTACCTCAAACTTTACCAATCATAAAACCATTAAAATTTTAAAACTGTTCCAAAAAAGAAAAAAGTGACCTGAATGTAACACTTCTCAAACTTGGTTATTATTTTGTTGTTATTATTTATGTTTAGTCGTGCATTAAAAGGTTGTACATAAAGTTGGCTGTAATTAGTTAAATTAAAGGAGTAAGTGTTTAAAATTAATATACAACATGTTAATACATAGATGAATACTTTAAACCCACTAGTTTTAAAAAGGGTAAATTGCAAAAATGGTCCTTCACGTTCCACATTTTCGCAAAAATGGGACCGACACAAAAAGTAGCGCAAAAAAGACACTCACGTTCCACATTTTCGCAAAATGGCCACCGAGAGGCCTTTTCCGTTAGCTTCCGTTAGTTTTCCTCGTTAAGTGTAGTAAAATGACTAATATACCCTCGTCTTCTTCCCCATTTGAATTTCTTTTTAATTTATATTTTACTTTAATATATAATGAAGAACATCAAGAACAAAAACCCAGAAAATCAAATCGAAAACCCAGACTAATATACCCTCGTCCTCTTCTAGACGACTTTTTATTTGTTATATCTCCCTCGTACTATTTTACTTCTCACTATATGTATCTCGTGGGCTTTGATTATACCATATACTCATAATAATTGACATTTTTTTTATTAGAAGTTGCAAGCAGATCATGAAAGCAACAAAATGTTAGACAAAACCAAAATCTTTTTCCAGCGGGCTAGTTTTGATGTTGAAGTTGTTCTTATATGTTTGCTTTTTGTGTAATGTAGTTTCAAGTTTGATATATAAATTAATTAAATGAAAAATTAAACAAATATACACAAACCCATTCCTTTCCGGTCCTATTCTTATACTGATAGTCATACAATTTTAAACCCCTTCACCTATGTCCCTTAAAGAGACTTGAAACCTCATCCCTTTACACACCTTATCTCACCTTGGAATAACTTGGCCGAAGACCCTTTGATTTAGAAATCATGAATCAAACTTGCCTATATAAGTGTTTATAGAACTGGGTATTAAACATATTGAGAGATCGACACCCGAGATCCGTCTATTTATCTTCCTCTTACAGGTTGCAAACACAATGTCATCACACACTGTGAAGCAAGAAGTTTCATCTGGAGATTCTGCAAATTTATACATCACTATAAAGGTTGCAAGTCAAATTAATGAGCTAGATCCGTATTTCAGAGTGAGGCTCGATGAGCTACTTAAATAGCTTATGATCAGGTGGTGTGCTCGGTCTGGTGTTGGGGACTACAAAACTATACGATTTCTTGATCCAGAAGGAACAAAAATTGATGAAAACAAGACGGCTGACGAACTTGAGTTATAGGATGGTGATTGTATCGATGCTTGGATGGATCAGACAGCTGGCTAATCCATGATATGATTAAAAATGTATGTTTTTGATTTTATGTTTTTGATTTATCAACAATATAAGACCGAAAGGGAAGACGAGAGTGTCATCTTCTTTCATCTTTGGAATCACGTGAAGTGTTTCTTTGTGAAGCTATGTCAAGTATTCATAATGATGTTAGAGTTGGGCAACCAACCATTTTTATATATTGCACTCTTATATTGTTGGATCTGGGTTTTCGATTTGATTTTCTGGGTTTTTGTTCTTGTTCTTCATTATATATTAAAGTAAAATATAAATTAAAAAGAAATTCAAATGGGGAAGAAGACGAGGGTATATTAGTCATTTCACTAAACTTAACGAGGAAAACTAGCGGAAGCTAACGGAAAAGGCCTCTCGGTGGCGATTTTGCGAAAATGTGGAACGTGGGTGTCTTTTTTGCGCTACTTTTTGTCTCGGTCCCATTTTTGCGAAAATGTGGAACGTGAAGGACCAATTTTGCAATTTACCATTTTAAAAAATTATGTAAGAATGAAACAGTTTTGAAACTTTAAAGATTTTATGATTAGTATAAAGTTTGAGGTATTAAATTAGAAAACACATAAACAAGGTCATAAATAGCGCGAGACGTGGTGTGACGACATGACAAAGCCTCACGCCTTAGCGGTCAAAGCAAACTTTTTAAATTTATAAGGCGTGAGATTAATTCCCACGATACTTACCATACACACATCACACACAAGGAGCATAAAGTCAACTCAATATCCACTGATCTCAAAACATCTGAAAACGAAACACTACACTCATAAGAAATGTAAACTGATTTAAAGTGAAAATTAGGGGTTATTTGAGATAATAAAAATGACGAGAGTGATTGATAATTGGGAGAGGTTAGTGAAAGCTACGCTACTGCGACAACAGCTCCGGATAACCGGAATAAGTCACGAACGGAAATCGAGTGGATTAGCTAGCGCGGTACCTGATTCGCTTCAACGGACGACTTATATTAATGCGATCTTACAAGCTGCTGATGAGATTCAACCTGAAGATGATCCTGTTGCTAGGATTTGTAAGCTTTTTATTTTTATTTATTTATTTATTTATTTTTCTGTTTATTATTGGTATATACTTAATGTTAAGAATTAAGATACCGTGTTTTTATTTTTATTAGTTGCGGAATGTAGTGTAATGCGATACAACTAGAGGTGGCAAAACGGGCGGGCACGGGCTAGAACGGGCACGGGCTGTAATGGGAACGGGCTAGAATGGGCACGGGCTAAACGGGCACGGGCCAAACAGTATACAAATCGCTTTATAGAAGATCAAAAATGACGAAATAAATTCCTTAAACATAATACTTCATTTAAATTTAAAAAATTAAATATATTATATATAAGTTTTCTTTGGAAACAATTATAATGTTCTCCAATTAAGAGAAAATATATGCCCGTTAGTGCCCATTTAACTTTTCAATGGGCTAAATATGCCCATTTCAAAAAAAGGAGGGGGCTAAATGTGCCCAAGTATTTTACAAAGTAGCCAAAATTAGCCCATTTTTGTCATTTTGGGCACAAATTGCCACCTCTAGATATAAGGGTCAAGTCCTTTTAATAGCAACATACTTTCAAAAATGTACAATTCATACGTGAACTTTAAAAAACGCCAATATCATCTATGCACTTTCAAAGTTGTTCCGTTATCATCACAAGCTTATTTTTAGTATAGAAAAGTCCACGAGACACGTTATTGCATGCCACTCATTCACCATCATGTTGTATTTTGTTTATTGTATGATTAGTTTCATTGTAATTCCTTCATCATTTGCTTGTGCGGAAGTGTGTTTTTTATGTAGTGGAACTTGGTTTAATTTTAGTATCGAGTAATAATTGAACAAATGAATAACCAGAGAAAAGAATATGCTATTACACTTATTCAAACGGATAATAAATAACAACGGGATAATCATTTAAGCAAGAACAACATTTATATAATAAATTGTTGATATCAAGAAATTAGTCACATGAAAATTTGAGTTAAAAAAAGGAAATATTGTAAACGTATAATACTTCTAAAGATTTATTTATTTATTTATTTATTTATTTATTTTTTTTGTGTGTGTGCGCGCGCGTGTGTGTGGGGTTCAGTATAAACCAAAATCAATCGCATACCCAACACAAACGTTCAGAACATGAATTATTATCCCTTTTAGTTTCTCGATAGCACCTATGTTTGATGATTACGGTTCATTTCTTGATAGCACCTTGTATGATGATTAGGGTTCATATTTATTTATATAATGCATGTGTGCAACAATGTATAAAAAAGGAGTAAAATAAAATAGACATTCAGAACAACATCGACATCATTAATAAAAATAACAAAAAATAAGCCATGTAACTAATTTAACCGGGTACTAGTCTTGTTATTGAAACGGCATTTGGTAGTAAGTATACGATTTTGGTATTTTTTAAAGTTAGCGTATAATATTTGATCTTGCTATTATGTAGACTTAACCTGCAATATAACTATCGAAGTTGAAGAAGAATTTAAGTTTGAATGTGTTTATAGGTTTATTATTGTTATATAATTATAAAGTTTAATTATTGATGTGAATTAAGCTTATTTATAGATATATTTTTATATAATTTGATTATATATTATATAGTTTGTTATTGATCATTAACGTGAATTTAGTGTATAAGATATTTCTATTTGTACTAGCAGGTACGTGCACTTTGCGGCGGCGAGTAAAATAAATTTTTTGGGTGAACCATGTTTTTTAATTTATTACATTTTTTGTGACAATAATTTTACGGGTATTAAGAATTTCATGTCACATATTTAAACTCTTTGACCAATGACAATGTTTTTCATTATACAATTTTGATAATAAGTATTTTAGTGAGCAATGTTTTTACCGTTATTCAAAATGACTATTTGTTTTCTATAAAGTAAAGGCGTGTTCAAAAGATCCGTGAAACCGCCAAACCGAGCCAACCCGTCAATCCGAAACTGGAAAATACGATAACAAAGAAACCAAAACCGGAAAAACACTCTTTTAATACGGTGGGATTTTGTTTTTTATTTTCAAATATCTGCGGTTACCCAAACCAAACTGTGTTTAATGTACATGTGGTTTTTAACAAATATTTATAAAACTGTACAAGCATTGACTATATATGTATATATATTCAGGTTTAATATATTTTTTACATGTATTGGTTGATTTAGATCTTTGTTTGTTGCGTTTAATTGGATTGTACCTTAAGCTTTATTAGTTGTGATGCTTAATATTGTATTTGTGAGATGTTTTAGTGCATTATATGGAGTGAATGTCATCTCTTCATTATATTTAGAGTAGATTAGTTGTTAGGATTTCATTTTACTGTTTATGCTTAGTTATTGTTACTTTATATTTGTATAAATATATCATGTTTCGATTTGATCAACTGTCGAATTTCGCTTAGTGCGATATATCAATAGAAGTTGAAGAAGAATTTAAGTTTGAATGTGTTTATAGGTTTATTATGTTTGTATAGTTTGATTGTTGATGTAAATTTAGTGTGATGCGATATATCGGTAGAAATTGAAGTTGAGAACTGAATATATCATGTTTCTATTTGTGTAACTGTATTAGATGTTATTTTCTGTTTATTATCGTTGTGTAATGTTATGTGACTTTAGTGTGTATAAGATAATTAGTTGTGGAATTTAGTGTAGTGCGATATATCTTTAAGTAGTTGAAGATGACAACAAGTGTTATCGTTGTTATGTATTTATATAGTTTGGTTATTGATGTGAATTTAGTGTATATGATATCGTGTCTCTATCTGTGTTAGTTGCAGAATTTAGTGTAGTGCGATACATATTGCTAGAAGTACCGAATTTAAGTTTGAATGTGTTTATCAGTTTCTTCTCGCTATATATTTATATAGTTCGATTGTTGATGTGAATCTAGTGTAGTGCATTATATTGATAGAAGTTGAAGTTGAGAACTGAAAGTATGCTTGTTTATGTATAGTTATGTATTTATATAGTTTGTGTAAATATATCATGTTTCTAGTTGTATTATTGTATTGGCTGTCAGTATATTATTGTTATATGTTGATTTAGTTTGATTGTTGATGTGAATTTAGTGAATAAGATATATTTTTGTGTTAGTTGTAGAATTAAATGTAGTACAACATATCGATAGAAGTGGAAGATGAGAACCAAAAGTATGGCCTATTTATTGTTGTTATTGTAGTCATGCATTTATATAGTTTGATTACTAATATGAGTTTAGTGTATAAGATATCATGTTTCTACGTGTATTAGTTGTGGAATTTAATGTGATTGGTGAAGATAAACTTGTTTTGGAGAAGCATGAAATTTCAGGTACAAGTGAGGTTTCAGTTAGAAGTTTGAACGTGTTATAGGCAGTGTTCTAAAAGGCGCGCCAAGGCGCCGCCAAGGCGTCGCCAAGGCGCAAGGCGTGGCCTCGACGCCACAAAATGGACCAAGGCGTGAGGTCTAGGCGTCGTGTGAAAAGGCGTGGAATAAGGCGCGAAAAGGCGTGCGAAGGCGCGCCTTTTTGGTAAGGCGTGGCGCCATTTTTAGAAGCATTTAGGGGATTTATGGATTTTGGCTTGAATTTCAAGTATTTGGGTTATTTCTTTCTTGGGCCTCGTAATTTCAAAACTTAATTCCTACTTGGGCCTCGTATTTGGGCCTGGCTATTTGGGATTTGGGCTTTAGTATTTGAAATTGCTCTTATAAAATAATATAAAATTATAAGTATATAAATTTATAAAATTTTCTGTTTATTATTGGTATATACTTAATGTTAAGATACCGTGTTTTTATTTGTATTAGTTGCGGAATGTAGTGTAATGCGATACAAGTAGAGGTGGCAAAACGGGCGGGCACGGGCACGGGTACGGGCTAGAACGGGCACGGGCTGTAATAGGAACGGGCTAGAACGGGCACGGGCTAAATGGGCACGGGCCAAACAGGCACATGCTATACAAATCACTTTATAGAAGTTCAAAAATGATTGAAATAAATTCCTTAAACATAATACTTCATTTATATTTAAAAAATTAAATATATTATATATAAGTTTTCTTTAGAAACAATTATAATGTTCTCCAATTAAGAGAAAATATATGCCCGTTAGTACCCATTTAACTTTTCAATGGGCTAAATATGCCCATTTCAAAAAAAGGAGGGGGCTAAATGTGCCCAAGTCTTTTACAAAGTAGCCAAAATTAGCCCATTTTTGTCATTTTGGGCACAAATTGCCACCTCTAGATATAAGGGTCAAGTCCTTTTAATAGCAACATACTTTCAAAAATGTACAATTCATACGTGAACTTTAAAAAACACCAATATCATCTATGCACTTTCAAAGTTTGTTCCGTTATCATCACAAGCTTATTTTTAGTATAGAAAAGTCCACGAGACACGTTATTGCATTCGACTCATTCACCATCATGTTGTATTTTGTTTATTGTATGATTAGTTTCATTGTAATTCCTTCATCATTTGCTTGTGCGGAAGTGTGTTTTTTATGTAGTGGAACTTGGTTTAATTTTAGTACCGAGTAATAATTGAACAAATGAATAACCAGAGAAAAGAATATGCTATTACACTTATTCAAACGGATAATAAATAACAACGGGATAATCATTTAAGCAAGAACAACATTTATATAATAAATTGTTGATATCAAGAAATTAGTCACATGANTTTGAAGCACATAGTTTTGCTAAATATAACCTGTGTAAATGTGTAATAGGGCATAAAAAGTTTACTAAAATGTTCACTGTAAAATACATGCTAAAATAGATTAGTCCACACGTATTATGAAATTTGTAAAATTTTAATCATCAGTTTGTAGAATATTCATATTGACTGCCAACTTTGCCAAAATTGTTAAGCTAGAGGTGGCAATTTGGCAATTTGTGTCGTGTACGGGTTGGCAATTTGACAGGTTGGCGGGTTCAAATATCTCAACCCAAACATGACATGTTTAGTTAATCGTGTCGAGAAGTTCAACCCTAACATAGTCTACCCATTTATGATTTGAATATTTTAAAACGGGACATATTAAACATAATCAGGTGTATGTTAGAAACCTTTTAAGCATATATGTATATGTATATATGTATATGTATATGTATGTATGTATATGTACATCTATGTATATGTATATATATGTATATGTATGTATATGTATATGTATATATATGTATGTGTATATATATATATATGTATATATATGTATATGTATATATATATGTATGTATATGTATATGTATATGTATATGTATATGTAGATATGTATATATAGATATGTATATATATATACATATATATGTATATGTATATGTATATGTATATGTAGATATGTATACATATATGTATATGTAGATATGTATCTATAGATATGTCTATATATATATATGTATATACACATATATGTATATACATATACATATATGACATATGTATATACATATATGTATATATACATATGTATATATACATATATATATATATACATATATATATATACATATGTATATGTATATATATATATATATACATATGTATATATATATATACATATGTATATATATATACATATGTATATATATACATATGTATATATATGTGTATATATATATATATATATATATACATATANCTTCCGGGAACCAGTAACGCGTAAACCATGTCAAACCAAGACCGATCAATATCCGAACGGAACGGATTCGAACTTCTCCTAGAATAGTTTCCGGTGCGAAATGAAATTCATAGGATATATGAGTAATTCAAAGGATAAATAGAAAGATTTTATAGGATTCTTTAGTAATGAACAAAACAAATAGATTGATTATGTATCACAATTTCATCACTACATCGAAGGCTTTTTTGTAAATATATTGATAAGATAGCTTGGTATCCAAACTGTATCAATGATTGTGATCCTCATTGTGTAGTGTACATAATTCGTGTTAGGGTCTACCAAAGAGGGTGGGTATAGGGCATCTAATAAAAAAGTTTCCATTTCTATCGGTCATAAAATCAATCAAAAAAGAAAAAGCAGACAGGAACAGTTTTCTTCTCTAAACAAGCGGGTTTGGGGTTCTTTTTTTAACACCCTAATTCTCTTGTTTGTTGGCTTTAATACCATGAAATAAAATAGAGAAAAAGACCTTCAAGATAATAACCATTTTCAAGAGACAAACTCCAGTGAACCACTTTCCTCCTCTCTTCTTTTCTTCATTCCATTCATTCCCCTTTGAAAGAAGTAAAAAAAAAAAAAGAATCTAACGCTCTAGTCTAATTGAAGACTTTCAACGCTCATGCTATTTGAAAGAGCTTTCAACATGGAGTGGAGACTCCATAACGTACACAAAGAATAACCGCTCTATGAATATCATCCTAATTCAGGTCTTGTTCCGCACTTAAATGATAACTCAAAGCCTTACCTTGACCAGGAAAACCTCGATGACATAATCGTTTATAGTCACTCACTGGAGGTTTGGAACCCTGAGTACAGTGTTGCGCGTGTAGCAGGAAAAGAGGCTGTACGTGAAAGGGTACTCGGACTAAAGTGCTATTTCTTGGCCATTGGATCAGCAAGGGTGTGATTCAGATGGATCAAGAGAAGATCAGGTCTGTTTTGGACTGGGAAGTGCCGAAGAAGGAGAGAGCAGGCAGCAGTGGTGAAGCCGGATGCTCGAAGCAATTTTCTTTTTTTTACGACAAGACAGCTCAGGAGGAGTAGAAAGTTGCCACAACCTAGGAGGGGTTTATATTATAGGAAGCCAAAAAACTTGAGCCTTTTTACAAACTTCTTATCTTAAAGGGGGAATGGACTTTAAGTGAGTGAAAACCGGAAGGAGGGGGCAAGGTCAACTGGTTAAGGAAAGCTCAGGTTATGAAAAATATATATATATATATATATGTGTGTGTGTGTGTGTGTGTGTGTGTGTGTGTGTGCGTGCGTGCGTGCGTGCGTGCGTGCGTGCGTGCGTGCGTGCGTGCGTGTATATATATTTCTAAATTAAAAGGCATGCTGTTATGTTTGAAACTTGAAAGTCTTTCTTAAGTACTCTGATATGAATTGGACATGGCAGAATATGATTTTCATCTTATGTTCTCTAGCTATAAAAGTTTGGTATATGTATCTTTAATATTTCCCATGAAACCTTGAGGCTATGGATTCTCATGTATGAGTTAGGGCTTATAATTAATATCTAACTGTATACAAAATATACTCTTTATTTTTTAGTGTGTGAGCAGGCATATTCCATGACTCGGAATTTGGATCCCAGTAGTGAAGGAAGAGGAGTTTTCCAGTTTAAGGCTGGCTTAATGGCTGTGATTAAGGTAATGCTAATATTTGAATTTTTTATTGAGTGCATTTGTATAAATTGCTATAGTGTAGCACCAATGCTCTCAAATTTCTTGGTCTAGCTGTATAAGTATCTAATCTAATTCATTGTTATTAATAATAAATACAATCATGAATTTGTTGCAGCAAAAACTTGCCAAAAAGGATGGAAGGACAATAGATCGAAACTGGGATGCTCAACACCTGTGGAACTTTTATCAGCATTACAAGAGAAAGCACAGAGTTAATGAAATCCAGAAAGAGGAACCGAAAATGCCTGAATCTGGAACTTTTAGTGCTGATATGGGACTCAGGTCTCAAGAAACTAAAAAAGTCTTTACCACATTGAGAGCTCTTGTTGAGGTACTGGAGGTCCTTATCAAAGAAGGTCCACCTGATGGAGTAGGAAAATATTTAGCAGAAGAGGTATTACCATCTAAAAGTTTATAAGCTACACATAAAAGTATTTTACACATGTGCAGCTGATTACATGATGTTTAAATTAATATTTGGTGCAAAAAGTCCACAAGACATATACATGTTACTTCATTGCAAATCATAGCAACTAGATTAGGCTTGCAAGACTATAATCACTGTCTTTTATTTAACTAATAGTACAAATATGAAAAGGCCATATAAACATCAATGTAAAGTATAAAATTAACACATTACGACCAAATTAATTCCACACTAAATATTAATCCTCCTGATTCATAACTTAGCAATTCTACTTTACACGTCAACTCGTCTTAAATAAACTATATAATAAAAGTCTTTATGTAAAGTTAAAGGCTTTAGACCCTATTTTGTAAGATGTCATGTGGGTTCAACACCCCTTTTGAGTCCTTTTTCTTTTTAATAATCTGCTATTTTATGTTAAATGTTGGTGTCCTCTCAAATTGATGATAAAAGAACTTGAAATTTATGAATATAGAAGACATCTTATGAGTATTTACGAGTAAGAGTTAGCAATTAACTATTGAGACAAGGAAATCAATTCTCATGTTTCAAAACACCGATTTAGCTAAATGACAATGTGCACAATTAATCTTTCTTAACATGTAAGAAATGGCTAAGTTATGTAAGCATCAAAGTAAGGGAGTATGTGACCGTGTTTAATAATGAGCGTTTTGAAGTGTTTAGCTTTTAGGATTATATGTTTATTTGATAACTAGTTTTTAGCTTTTAGAATTATATTCTTATTTTATACTTTATAATTACAACTTTAACTTGTTACTAAAAATACTAGGTATTATATTAAAATGTTTTATAGTTTGAAGTTCCTCATGCTATGCTAAAGTGAAATGGAGTATTGTGTTGTTGTGTAGTTTGAAGCACATAGTTTTGCTAAATATAACCTGTGTAAATGTGTAATAGGGCATAAAAAGTTTACTAAAATGTTCACTGTAAAATACATGCTAAAATAGATTAGTCCACACGTATTATGAAATTTGTAAAATTTTAATCATCAGTTTGTAGAATATTCATATTGACTGCCAACTTTGCCAAAATTGTTAAGCTAGAAAACAATAGGGGCTTTCTTAGTGCTGTCAATAACAAACTACAACGACCATAATACGAAATCCATCAATAGATCTAACAAGTGCACTTTTAAAAAACACATTTGCAAATCACCCGTTTGAATTTCGAAAGATACTAAACACAAATTCAAAGTTTATAAAAAAATCTTCACAAGTAAAAACCACAATAACACGAGCCACATGCACCATCTTATTCGCACCCTTAATCAACGATCCAGCACAAAACACCCTCGGCAATTACCTTACCGTACACCACACCACGCACACACACTCACCAAAACCTTATTAACACACCATCCACCACTAGAGGTGGCAGTTTGGCAATTTGTGTTCGTGTAAATGGGTTGGAAATTTGACAGGTTGCGGGTTCAAATATCTCAACCCAAACATGACATGTTTCAGTTAATCGTGTGTAGTTAACTCGTCGAGAAGTTCAACCTAACGATAGTCGACCCATTTATGATTTTGAATATTTTAAAACGGGAACATATTAACATAATCAGCGTGTATGTTAGAACCTTTTAAGATCAATACAATAAATATTAATGAATAAGTATATGCCATTATAAAATATTTCATAAACTATGATATATCATAAGGTTTTTTTTTTTTTTTTTTTTTTTTTTTTTTTTTTTTTTTTTTTTTTTTGGGTAAAGGGGCTTAATGTAGAGACACAAAATAGTCGGATCTTAATATAATGAAACTAAACCCATAAAATATTTAATATTGTTAATTGTATTTTTGAACAGCTTAACGGGTTGGAATTGGGTTGAGAATCTCAACCCAAACCTAACCAATTTATTAAACAGGTTAGTCGTGCCTACCTATTTTCAACTGGTATTTGTTTAGCCTCAAACCTAACCCATTTATTTTCGTGTTGATGTCGAATCATATTTCTTGTCGATGTCGAATCGTATTTCGTGAGGTGTCCGGAATTGCCACCCCTAATCACCACCACACAATCTCAACCTCATATCACCCCACTCAATCCAACGGTCCACAAAACGCATCCACACAATACTTACAATACACCACACCACACACAATCGCCATAACGGCACAACCCAAACTCAATATCCCCTGATCTCATGAACACGAAACCCTAACTTAACGCGTGAACTCACGCTCATTGTAATAGTCTTTGTTATGTTGGTTATAATCACATCTATTGAAATATAAACTGATCTGAAGTAAAATGTAGGTCTTATTTGAGATAAAAATGACGAAAGTGTTTGATAATTGGGAGAGATTAGTGAGAGGTGCGCTGCGGCGAGAACAACTTTGGTTAACCAGAAAAACTCACGAACTGGCGACTAGTATTAATGTGATGTTACAAGGTGCTGATGAGATTCAATCTGAAGATGCTCAAGTTGCTAGGATATGTAAGTTTATTTATTTATTTATTTATTTATTTATTTATTTTTATTGTTTATTATTGTTATATAGTTTGATTATTGATGTAGATTAGGGTATATGATATCTTGTTTCTATCTATATTAGTTGTTGAATTTCGTTAAGTGTGATATATCGATAGAAGTTGAAGATGTATTGAATTTAAGTTTGAATGTGTTTATCGGTTTATTAGCGTTATACATTTATATAGTTTGCTTATTGATGTTAATTAAGCTTATTTATAGTTATATGGTAAACTTCAAAAATCATCCCTGTAGTTTGTTGAATTTGGCACTAATTTTCCCTTGCTGATTATGGAGAGATTATCCTTATTTTTTCAAAAAATACGCTACTTAAAAAATAATATTTGTTTGGGAGACAGAACTTATAAGAGATTATTAAAAAAATAATCTTCTATAATCTCTGAAAATCAGAGGTTACTTCATGTAGCTTATAAAAATAATCTCTTTTTATAATCTCCAGCACCAGCAAGAGTTACTTTTGCCAAACACAAGGGTAAAATAGTCATTTAGGCCATCCGAGGATGATATTTGCCAAACACACTTTTCATATCTTCTATATCCTCTTCTTCACTCCTTAGTTACACATTTCTATGTCTAACACAAAAAAATATACGGAACAGCATTTTCGTTTCACGAGATTAAAACCACACTAAACATGCAAAAAGAAAAATCACACTTGAAGATGATCAAAAAATACATTCCAAAAACATGTCACCATCGACCACTACCCGTTGTATGCCGTTATCGCCACCAGAGCACCAACCACCGGAGTCGTCGTCAGCTTCAGACAAACCACACTCCATCTAACATTCTGTATCTTTCACTAGAGCTTTAACTTTATCGTAATGTGATTCTGGATTCAAGTTTGAATATGAGTTTCAATTTTGATTTTGATATGGATATTGAAGTCAGTTTCATAGTAAGTTTATGGTTTTGGATTTGAAATCAGATTTATAATTAGTATGAAATGGGTTGCTAATGTGTTTGTTGTGGTTTTGGTTTATTCTAGGTGAATGTGTTTGTTGTTGTTTTGTTATTTTATGGTCACCACAACTAAGAACTAGGGTTAACATCATTTTGAGTAAATTACAGAAAATGAGGAGTAAGTTATATCGACAAATCTGGGAAATAGGGAAATGATTTTAATTGGTTTGGTATTAGCATGGAATTGTCGGGAAACAAATTTCGTAACTCTAGGGAAAAGTGATTTATCTGTGTTGGAGGGGAATAAGGAGAAGGGTGTTTGGACAGTGTTAAAGAATTTTGGTGGTGTTTGGTAAAGCTAAAATTAAGGCAAAATTGTCATTTTATGTTGGGTAAGGATGAAATTTGTTGAACGTTTTACTTCATAGGGATTATGTTATGTGAGATTACTCTCTTAGGCACGTGAGGTGCACGTGGTCTTACTCCAACAGATTCTTGCTAACCAAATTTCCCGCCAAAATGTCCTTTTAAATAGTTTTGTTCTCTTCCATTTCATGTAACAAATTTGATAACAATTTATCTCATTCTATTGTAA
Organism: Artemisia annua; assembly: GCA_014162995.1. Taxonomy (NCBI): domain Eukaryota; kingdom Viridiplantae; phylum Streptophyta; class Magnoliopsida; order Asterales; family Asteraceae; genus Artemisia; species Artemisia annua. Next base: position 127,151 of record LBNU01008271.1, read on the forward strand.
ACTCATTTCACCATCAATAACAATTTACACTTTGATGATCTTTTGAGTCCATCAATTTGTTTCATATTTTCTTGATTGATCTAATCATAAGAATTCATTAACGGATCTTCATTGATCTTTAATTGGTGTACATCAAGTGGTATCAGGAGCCCTTTTCTGGCACCATATTCTCTTCAAGAGTGTTAAACTGACATTCTTGAAATTCCAGTCATCTTCTCCGGTGTAATTCCGGCAAGAAATTAGCCACTACTAATTTCACTGTTCTTTTTACATCTGATTAGTGTCAACCAATTGTACGGTCACAAGAATATTGCATTGGCCGCTTAAATCCTCTAGTCTTGAACAAGCTGATCAGCAGCAATTGGGTTGAGTAATCAAGAACAGAATCAATTGACATTATCCCATTGTTGATGAGTGATAGTGTTATTGGTATGATGGTGGAAACAAGAAACACAACTAGAACTCAAGAACCTACAATGGAGTCCCTTCAACAAACTGTGAATGACTTGCAAAGAATGATGCAAGACATGGCTAATGAGATGACAAGATTGAGATCTGGTGAAGGTAATCATGGTCATGGTGGTTCCAATGGTGGCCAACAGATGCAATACAGTAGGGTAACAAGGATTGAGTTTCCCAAGTTTAGTGGTGAGGATGTTAGAGGTTGGCTATTCAGATGTGAACAATTCTTCAAGGTTGACAGCATAGCAGATGAAGGTAAGGTCAATCTTGTCTCAATTCACCTGCATGATATTGCTTTAATGTGGCATAGACAGTTTATCAAAATCATGGGTGAAAATGTTGATTGGGAAGTGTATAGAAAGGCAATTTTGAAAAGATTTGGATTAGCTTATGATGATCCATTATTTGAAATCAAAAAGATCGGACATGTGAAATCTGTACAAGAGTACATTGATGAATATGACAAATTACTGTGTAGAGTAGATTTGACTGAGGAACAAAGTATGAGTTTCTTTTTGGCTGGATTGCAAAAGGAAATTGAAGTGGCTGTGAGAATGTTTAGTCCAAAGTCATTGGCTGAATTGTATGGATTGGCTAAGTTCCAAGAAGCCAATGTGAGTTCTATGAGGAGTAGGAGTGCTTACAGTGGTCTTAATTCAAAATTTGGGGCTAATTCAGGGACTAACAGTTTCTCAAAACCATTATTGTCTTTGCCAAACACTCAAAATAACACTGCTAGGCCTAAACCAAACACCCGGAGGAACAAATAGGAGATTGACCCAAAAGGAGTATGCATAGAAGAGAGCTCACAATTTATGTTTTTACTGTGATGAAAAATATGTTCATAGGACACAAATGTAGTAGTCAATTGTATTCATTGGTGGTTATGCCTGAAATTGACATTGATGAGATAGAGTGTTTGGAAGAAGATGAAGATTGTGTGGTTGCAGGCACCACAAATTTCCATACATGCCCTTACTGGCACTACTAACTTTCAAACTATGAGAGTTATTGGGAAGGTAGGGAAACATGATATTCATATCTTGGTTGACTGTGGTTCAACACACAATTTTGTAGACAAAAGTGTAGCTAAGAAGTTGGGTTGTAATGTCAAACCTACTTGTCCTTTGGCTGTGGCAGTTGCCAATTGAAGCAATTTGATTACCGACTCAGAATGCAAAAACTTCAAATGGTACTTTAGGAATATACCTTTTGCAACTGATGTCATGTTATTACCTTTAGGAGGTTGTGAAATGGTGTTGGGGATCCAATGGTTAGCCACATTGGGAGACATGATCTGTAATTTCAAGGACCTTAGGATGGAGTTCAAGTACAATGGAAAGAGGGTGTTACTTAGGGGTACTCAGAAGTCAAATGTGGAATGGTTGGAGCATAGGAATGCTAAGTGAGTTGAGAAGCAACCTACACAAGCTCAACTTGATTCTATGATGATGTGTGTCATACCTGAGTTAGAGGCTACGTGTATGAAGATTGATGGAGAATCACCACCAAATGACCCAAATTTGCAGCTGGTAATTGATCAGAGGCTACTTGTAATTGATCACTATCAGGATGTTTTTGCTACACCCACTAAGCTACCACCACAAAGGGAGCATGACCATAGAATTCCTCTGGTGGAAGGGGCTGCACCAGTCAAAATTAGACCATACAGACACCCTCCAACACAAAAGAATGCTATTGAAGGTATGGTTAAAGAATTGCTTGAAGCAGGGGTGATTAAGAAGAGTCATAGCCCTTTCTCTTCTCCCATTGTTATGGTCAAGAAAAAGGATAACTCTTGGAGAATGTGCATAGATTACAGACAACTTAACAAGCAGCCTGTGAAAGATAAGTTTCCTATTCCTCTTATAGAAGAACTAATTGATGAGTTACATGGGTCAAAGGTGTTTACAAAGTTGGATTTGAGGTCTGGTTACCATCAAATCAGGATGTGTGAGGAGATAGCCAAAACAACATTCAAAACACATGAGGGCCACTATAAGTTTTTGGTTATGCCATAACCAATGCTCCATCAACATTCCAATCTCATGAATGAAGTGTTCAAGGATTACCTCAGAAAGTTTGTTTTTGTACTTTTTGATGATATCCTTATATACAGTCAAACCTTGGAAGATCATGTGAATCATGTGCAGACTGTGTTAGAAACCATGAGGTGTCACAAGCTATATGCTAAGCTCAGTGTGTCTTTGGGACTGGGCAAGTGGAATACTTGGGGCATGTGATCTCAGTTGAAGGGGTTGCTACAGCAGATAAAATCAAAGCCATGGCCAATTGGCCTGTGCCTGCCAACATCAAACAACTAAGGGGTTTCCTTGGGCTTACAAGCTACTATAGGAGATTCATTAGAGGCTATGCTACCATCAGTAAACCTCTAACTCAACTTTTAAAGAAGAATACTTTTGCTTGGAGTGATGAGTCCCAAACAGCCTTTGAACAGCTCAAACAGGCAATGTTGAGTGCTCCAGTTTTGAGATTACCTGATTTTACAAAAGAATTTACTGTGGAGATTGATGCATCATGAGTGGGATTCGGGGCAGTACTTTTACAAGAGGGCCATCCTGTAGCTTTCCTCAGTAAAACACTCTCTTCCAAACACGAGTTACTATCTACCTGTGAGAAAGAATTTCTAGCAATTGTGCAGGCTTTGGAGAAATGGAGGGCGTATCTTTTAGACAGGCATTTTAAGATTAAAACTGACCATTTAGTCTTAAATATCTGTTAGATCAAAGAATGACAACTCCAGCTCAAGTTAAATGGCCGCCCAAACTTACGGGGTTTGACTATGAGATACAAATACAAGAAGGGGGTTGAAAATGTGACTGCTGATGCTTTGTCAAGATTACAACAGGGTGAATTACTTACTATGGTTTCTTCTTCTCTCACAACTGCCTTGTTATAAAGAATTGTGGACAGTTGGGACAATGATCCTGTTTTAAAACAGTTGATTCAGAATTTACAAGCTGGGACAGTAAGCACAGGACACTATACTTGGGCTAATTCACAATTTCACAGTTAAGAAGGAAAGGCAAGTTGGTGGTGGGAAATGATCGAGTGCTCAGGTCAGAATTGATTCAACAAGTGCATAGTGATTCAGTGGGAGGACATTCAGGGGTGAAAACAACTACTCACAAGCTATGCAGTTTGTTCTATTGGAGAAAACTCAGGAAGCAAGTGAAACAATGGATCAGGGAGTGTGATGTATGTCAAAGGTGCAAACCTGATTTAGCTGCATATCCAGGTCTGTTACAACCCTTACCTATGCCTGCAACTATATGGTCCAGTATTTCAATGGATTTTGTGGAAGGTCTGCCTAAGTCTCAAGTTAAGAATGTGATCCTTGCGGTAGTAGATAGACTGAGTAAGTATGCTCATTTCATGGCACTTACTCATCCTTTCACTGCTGCCAATGTTGCACAAGTTTTCTTGGACAACATCTATAAACCACATGGTATGCCAACACTATTGTTTCAGACAGAGAAAGTTTTTCTCAGTACTTTTTGGAGGGAGTTGTTCAAATTGCATATGTCTTCTGCATACCAGACAGATGGACAAACTGAGGTGGTGAACAGATGCTTGGAATGTTACTTGAGGTGCATGTGTGGTGAACAACCCAAACAGTGGGCTAAATGGTTGTCATTGGCTGAATGGTGGTACAACACTAACCACCATTCTGCGATCAATACTACACCATTTGAGGTGTATGGGCAAAAATCTCCTCTTCATGTGCCTTATGTGGGAGGTGATAGCAGGGTAGAAGTGGTGGATAGAACTTTGACTGCTAGGGAGGCAACCATTGATAAGTTGAAGTTTCACCTCAAAAGAGCACAAGATAGAATGAAATCACATGCTGATAAGGGAAGATCAGATAGAAGTTATGACACTAGTGATTGGGTTTACTTGAAACTACAACCTCATAGGCAAGTAACAATGAGGAAGGGCAAGTATAGCAAGCTGTCACCAATGTACTATGGCCCATTTCTGGTGCAAAAGAGGATTGGTCAAGTAGCTTACCAACTGCAATTACCAATTACTGCTCAAATCCACAATGTGTTTCATCTGAGTCAGCTTAAGAAGTGCAGAGGAACAGTGACTCAACCAGGTGAATTACCAGCCTGTGATACAGAAGGAGTGATGTTGGTTGAGCCTGTAGCAGTCTTAGATAGAAGGTTGGCTAAGAAGGGCAATGGTGCTACTGTTTTTGTGTTAATTCAATGGGCAAATGGCACAAGGGGGGATGCAACATGGGAGCCCATTGAGGATATTCAAAGGAGGTTTCCTACCTTTGATTGCTAATCTTGAGGACAAGATTATTGTAAGGGGGAAGGAATGTTATGTGAGATTACTCTGTTAGGCACGTGAGGTGCACGTGGACAGCTTATAGCTGGGCATGTGAGGTGCACGTGGTCTTACTCCAACAGATTCTTGCTAACCAATTTTCCCGCCAAAATGTCCTTTTAAATAGTTTTGTTCTCTTCCATTTCATGTAACAAATTTGATAACAATTTCTCTCATTCTATTGTAAACTCATTTCACTATCAATAACAATTTACACTTTGATGATCTTTTGAGTCCATCAATCTGTTTCATATTTTCTTGATTGATCTAATCATAAGAATCCATTAACGGATCTTCATTGATCTTTAATTGGTGTACATCAGATTATCGGCAAGGGTTGGTTAGTCCCAAAATTTGAACAAATCACAGGGATGTGTTTTGCTGTTTACTCATTTTTATATAATTTGATTATATGTTTATATAGTTTCTTATTGATGTGAAAATAATTTTTTATTATTATTACTTTTTTTTTTTTTTTTTTTTTTTTTTTTTTTTTTTTTTGTAAGGTGAATAATTCCGCGAAATTTTTTCCAATGGGATAGAAATGGGATTCCTGAACACTTGAAGTTATCACTGTGCTGTTAGGCAGTTATTTTTAGATATGTTCTTAATAGGGTATACAATTAACCAAACAATTTGTGAGATTGACAAGGGTAGTTTGCCGTTGCCTGTTATTTGAGGGACACATTTGAGAAAAAAAAAATGTTCTGAAGCTTGGCATAGACATATTAGGAATGATGGGATATGTACATGGTGTAGGAATACTTAAGGTAAGATCTTAAGAAGGTTCATGTGATGGGAAGTACAAAACATGCAAATATGCAATATCATTTAATGCAGTAGCTCTATTGTTATGTTTATGAATTCTATAAAATGGGAAAGTTGATTTAATAGCTATCTCGTTACTTATCACGTGTCCACAATCCATCTGTATACATTTATAAATTAAGAGGCATGTTGTTATGTTTGAACTTAATAGTTTTTCTTAAGTAGTTTGATGGTTTTCATGAAACCTTGAGGCTATGGATTCTCATATATGAGTTAGGGCTTTTAAATTATATCTAACTGTATAAAAAATATACTCTTTGTTTTTTAGTGTGTGAGCAGGCATATACCATGGCACAGAGTTTGGATCCCAGTAGTGAAGGAAGAGGATCTCTTCAGTTTAATGCTGGTATAAACACTGTGATTAAGGTAATGCTAAGATTTGAGTTTTTATTGAGTGCATGTGTGTAAATTGCAATACTGTAAATTAAGAATCTTATCTGATTCATTATTAATAAATACAATTTTGAATATGTTGCAGCAAAAACTTGCCAAAATGGATGGAAGGACAATAGATCGAAAGTGTGATGCTCAAGACCTGTGGAACTTTTATCAGCATTACAAGAGAAAGCACAAAGTTGATGAAATCCAGAAAGAGGAACACAAAATGCTTCAATCTGGAACTTACAGTGCTGATATCAGACTCACTGAAAAAGTTCATACCGTGTTGAGAGCTTTTGTTGCGGCAATGGAGGCCCTAAATGAAGATGATTTACCTGATGAAGTTGGAAGAGATATAGCAGAAGAGGTATTACCATCTAAGAATTTATAAGCTACACATAAAAGTATTTTGGTTCAAAAGTTGCAATGCCATGGGCTCTTAAATGGTATGAACTTGTTGACATTGACGTAATGTTAAATTAGTTGGTTTGCTAACGATCAATTTTTCACTTATATCGTTGCTAAAGGTTGAAAATCAGTTTTTTTCTGTATCTGTTTAAAAAATATACCCTCTTTAACTTATACAAGCATCTCAAACGCTTTTTGATAAATGTGATACTCCGTATTCATTTGGGTAAAGAGTAACTGCGCCTAGGGCTCTTAAAAAGTTGAATTCATTGACACCAATAGATGTCAGTAACTGTCTTCTCTATATCAGTTTGGTGTTATCGTTTTTCTTTTCATCTTATTGTTTATATGTTTATTTTAGTTAAAAAGGTTAAAGTTGGAGGATGGTAATAAGACAGATGGGAAGGAAGTAAAGTTGGAGGATGTGGATAAACAGGGTAAAGAAGAAGGCGCGGGGAAGCAGTTGAGTAGAAAAAATTCATTTCATAAAGGGTCGACGTCAAGACCAAAAGAGTGGCAGTACCTCGAAATATCATTAGAAGAGATAAAACAGGCAGCAAAAAATTTCCAAGATTGTATTGGAAAAGGTGGATATGGTCTTGTATACAAAGGAAAACTCTACAAGTCAGGTAAACCTATCCCGGTGGCTATAAAGCGGTTAAACGAGCAGTTTGGACAAGGGCTAAAGGAGTTTTTAACGGAGATTCAGTTACTTTATGGTAAAAAACATCCAAACTTGATATCTCTTCTTGGCTATTGTGAAGAAGATAAAGAGAAAATTTTAGTTTATGAATATGCACAGCATGGAAGTCTGGATCAATATTTGAGGCGTGACAATCCCACTAATTATACTCTTACATGGCACCAAAGACTCAAAATATGTGCTGGCGCGGCTCGTGGGTTGGATCATCTCCATCATCATTTTGGAAAGCATATCCGCATAATCCACCGCGATATAAAAAGTGCGAATATATTAATAGATGAAAATTGGGTTGCAAAAATTTCTGATTTCGGATTATCTAAGTTAAGTTTGGCTGGATTAGATAGAAGCACGGTTATTTCCCATCCATGTGGCACAATGGGCTATTGTGAACCAGAATACATGATTACTGGCATCTTGTCGAAAGAGTCGGATGTATATTCTTTCGGCATAGTACTATTTGAAGTATTATGTAGAAGGTTGTGCCTTATAAAAGACAACGATGATGTCTTATTATCAGGTCCTTTGGCTAAAGAGTTCTATGAAAGCAAGAGATTGGAGGAGATTATTGATCCTAGTTTGAAGAAACATTTCAGTTCAGAATCTGTGAATAAATTTTCAGAAATTGCATATCGATGCTTGCATTGTGATCGAAAGCAACGGCCTACTATGGATCTTGTTGCAAAAGAGCTTGAAGACTTGCTCGAAATGGAAGTATGAATTCTTAATGCAGATAACTAGTCACAACAGCTATAGTTGTTTGGCTGAAACCAAAGGTTTCTTGCCCAGCAGAATGTGAGTTGCCCATCAACCTAGACGTTATGGGTTCAAGTCTCATTGGAGACCTGTGAGATATAATTTGTGAGATAGGTAGTGTAGATTGTAAAAATTGCCATTCAAAAAAATATATATTAAAGTTTTTTTGCTGAAACATATCTTTTTATTCCTTGGTTAAATGTTATAAAAATTATGTTTTTCATGGTCCTGTTTATTTTTACTCTTTTTTGCCAAAATTAGTGGCTCCATTGGACGTTTAAGCGTTGGGTTACCAGCTGAACAGGTTAAACTTTCATGGATCTAGTTAATTACCAGTGCTATTTTTTTATTTTTTATTTTATTTTATTTATTTACTAGTTATAATACCCGCGCACGCGCGGGTTTTTTGTAAATTTTTTTTAAATGATATATTTTTATTTATTAAAAAAAATAATTTAATCTTTAGATTTGTTTTGTTGATACACTACATAAGTAGAAGATAAACACAAAAGATAAAGATAAGATGCAACTAACGATAGGATTAAACTTTTTAAATGATTATCTTTAATAATAAAAAATTATAATAAATTTGTTTCGTTGATATACTACATAAGTAGAAGATAAACACAAAAGATAAAGATAAGATGCAACTAACGATAGGATTAAACTTTTAAAATGATTATCTTTAATAATAAAAAATTATAATTAAAATCATAATAAAAAAATTATTACTAAAAAAGGAATGGTTCCATTTTTTTAAATGAAAAATTCCCAATAGGGGTTTTGTTTTATTATATAAAAGATTTATTTTTATGGTGCTATACAGTTATGCTTAACTAGTTTTGGAGAGCTCAGGTTTCGTAATTTTTATGAAGTTTTTTTTGTTAACAGACTTAATTTTAATAAGTTTAATTAGAAGTTTGAAAACAAATACTAGTTATTTCTCATTAAAACTTTTGGACACTTATATCAATATTTGTCAATTGCAATTATAAATCCAACTAATCTATAGTCGTTTTATGTTTCAATTCTTTTTGGCACTTGTATGCAATGAGTTAGGAGGATCTTATAAAAAGTTTAGAGGTAAAGTGTAAAAAATATAAAAGGTTATCACATGGTGACAATTGGCTCTCCCTTTTACTTTTGTAGCTTTTTTTTTCTACTTTCACTCTTAAGTTTTCTTTTCTTTTTCTTTACTTATCATTATTTTCCTATATTTGATATATCATTTTTTTTTGTCAAAAAAGTTTAATTATATGATGATGGTGCTGAATAATAATAATGGAGTCTGCGTTTATTCTGGCATGTTTAGGTGTCAGTCTTCATATAGGTGTAATATGTTGATGTGTAGCTTGTATTTGTGAATTAGTTGCCGAGACGATTTAAAAATTATTGCTAACTTTACAGAGCTAGTTATAAGTTTGATATAGTGATCATAAACCCTTGCAGCAAGGACATTTGTATGCTTAATTGTACAGGGAGAAGTTTCTCGAGATGGATCATTAGTAAACAGCTAAGAAGGATTACGATTTGTAAAAGGATTTTTTGTGTAAACTTTATGTGGATGTAGCAAATTTCTTATTAATTAGAGAGGCCTTAGCGGTGTGTATAATTAGCGCGCTATTGCCAAAAATCCCTATCCCTCCAAGTATGCTCGTTGTACCATGACAACCGATTATATATCACTTTAACTTTTGGTGTTATAAAAATCTTTTGTCCTGCACAAAACAATATTTGGAGGGTGTTTGGGACGACAGAATACATAAAGAGGCTGAACCTGTGCACGGTGATTGACTGATGGGTCCAAAATGTACCCCCTTTTCTTTTCATTGCTCGAAAACAAAGACATTAACTAGTTACACGAGACAACAAATCATGATATAGTATATTGTTAGAGGGGAGGATCAACTGCTGTGATATAGACGTTTTGAAACTGATAGGAACTCTAATACTAAGAGAAAGCAGGACGCTAGCTAAAATGCAAAAGTTCCTCTAATGAAGAAATGTAGTAGCTTGTAAGCATAATATTTAATCTATTCTAGATCCTTAAATTGTACTAGTACGAAAACTTCATATACGAATATTCCTAGCCACTTAGGGATGCTGTGTAATATGACTAATACCGTATACACACACATATGATTTGGGTATGTAAGGGTTGATAAAATTATATTGAGCTGAGCTCATAACGTAATTATCATTTTCATTCATTTTAAACATATACATTCCTCATAGATGAATGTCACTACAAAATAAATGACATTTTGTGACTGATATCTATAGGGACTGATAATGTATTTGTAAGTAAAGATATTAAAAAATAAGTAAAAGTTGGTAAATAGCATTTTGGGCGGAGAGACTAAAGTAAAACACACATTCAACATGTTGAAACCCTAGGTCTCTACAATTTCAACACCCACTTCACTTCCGATTATCCTCACCGATAATGTAACCGACTCCGATCATGCTCGCCGTTAACCTAACCATGTCCGATCATGGTCGCCGTTAATCTAACCGTCTCCGATCATCATCGCCGTTAATCTAACCATCTCGGATCATCTTCACCGGTCAAATCATCTGATAAGAAGAATAAGGCTAATCAGCCTCCTTCATTTCGTCAAATTCATGTCAAAGATGCTCCTACTTCACCTTCCGTCACTAAACCGATCACCACCAGATCCGATCAAGGACCAGTTTCCGGCGATCGTGATGTTTCCGGTGATAAGGTAACGGTGTCTCTTTTTCTTTCAGTGGGAGAAGACCAAAATGCCTATAGTGACTGATTTTATGCTTTTTCTGACACTTTTTATCAGTCACTAGTTGTCATTTATCTTGTAGTGTGTTTGAAATCATGATAAAATAGTTAATAAGTTAATGCATAGTAAGTTCACGAATCTTGTTACTTTATGCGATAACTAACCGTAAATTTAAAACCATGCATTACGTGGATCCAAACTTCNTCGTTTTATGTTTCAATTATTTTTGGCACTTGTATGCAACTGCATGAATCAATCAAAATTTGTTTTATATTATATAACTAACCGTAAATTTAAAACAATGCGTTATGTGATCCAAACTTCATATATTACGCAGAAAGGATTTTTTTTTATTATTATTTTATTTTATTTTTTTCCCCTTCTTCTTCTTCTTCTTCTTCTTCTTCTTCTTCTTCTTCTTCTTCTTCTTAGAAAGAAGTTTGCTCTAACAAAATTTCAGGTGGATATGATAGAGTTCTTAGTTAACTTTTTTCTTATCCGAGCGACAACAGTACAACATATATAATACATATTTATGAAAAAAATTCTATAAATAATAATAATAATAATAATAATAATAATAATAATAATAATAATAATAATAATAATAATAAATGCAACAATTGTTGAGTAGTAGATGAAATAATTCAACCAGTTATGTAGGAGGAACTATATGGAAAACCAATTTAGTTTGAATTCAATCGTAAGGAAGTCGAGAATCAGGTGAAACTTCAAGAGAACTTCTCAAAGAATTTGTTACTGCTTCCCATTTTCCTTTACGAGGATTTTTTATTTTAACATCTTTGAGGTTATTAGTTCCAGTAAACATTTTCATTACCTCCCTGACCATGAGCTTGCTGAAGTACTTCTTGTCTGACTGTAAGACGAACAACTGACATGCAGCTATGTGCTTCGGATGGCAAATTGAGAAGATTGCATCAAAAAATGGTGACTGCTCCCACAACCAATCACATGAATTTGTTTCAACTGATAGTTTCTGAACATTTGTTGCTGGAAGGACCCTTCTTTTGAGGCCATCAATATCGATATTCAATGGCACTGGCACATGTGTTGCTATTACCAGTTCAATGTTGAATTCGCTTGATAAGGTGAGTGTTTCCCTTATTTTAAGAAAACACGAATCGTTAATGCACTACAAGAAAACAACCATTTAGCGTCATTATTAGTGACATGAGAAATGATGTTGCAAAATTGTGTCATTAATAGCAACAAGCATAGTGACGTATATGTCGCCAACGTTACTACTTGAGTCGCAAATAACTTAGTGTCATAAAATAAGACGCTTAGACATGTCACTAATTTGCGACGTCTTAAAAGCATGTCGCTACCAATATCGCTAAAATTGCGACATCTTGGAACAAGTTGCTAACTATGTCTCTAATAGGGCGACGCCTCAAAATATGATGCCATGGATGTCGCAAACTTTTGCGACTTCTATAAACAAGTCGTTATCGGAGTCGCTATATTTTGCGTCATCCAATAAACGTAGCTAACCTAGTCACTGATTTGTGAGGTTTGACCATGCTAAGTATAACTAATTAAATCCACTTATTTTATGTATCCGCAACAAAAATTAACTCGGAATCGGTTTAAAAATAAGTAATGGGCTTGGTCATCGGGACATATAATTATTTGGCCCAATTTGCCCCTGTATAACAAAAAAGCTCATCTAGTTTCCATCTTTTCCCCAAATTGGCATTTGGGTATATATAATATCACATTATCGCACTTTATTCAAAAAAACATATAAAATTAAAATCTGTAACGATTAACAAATTTTTGCACATTATCACCCGAAGTAACGATTAGTAGAATCCGAGGTCTGTCACGTCTGCCATTGATTCCGAAGTCACGTTTGCCATTGATTCCGGTGTTAATCTCTACCTAATCGGAAGTCACGTCCACCATTGATTCCGGTGTTACATCCAGCGAAATCTCTACCTAATCGGATATCTCATTCTCAGGTATACGTATTTCATCTCTTTGAACCATAAAATTAGGTCAATATGATTAGTGTAACGATTAGTGTAATGATTAGTGTAACGATTAGCATAACGATTAGTGTAACAATTAGTGTAACGAGCTGTATATGCGCGATTAGTGTAACGAGCTGTATATGCGTGATTAGTGTACCGAGCTGTATATGCGCGGTTAGTGTACCGAGCTGTATATGATGTCGTGGTTAGTTGTTATTGCTGTTGAAACAAATAAGGCGGTAGTTGTCGTTGTTAGTGGTTAGTTAGTGAATATCGTTTGCGATGATGTCGTGCTGCATTTGTATATATTAATGTCATTTGTTTCTCTTAAAAGTTAATTGATTGTACGCGGCTATTAGTAGTGTATGTCTCGATTTTCATCATCGTTTTACCTACAGTGAGAGTGAATTACTGTATGCTTAACTTTACGATAGAAGCGGAACCGTGATAGCTGAAAGAAGGAAGAGTGAATCTATGTGGCTTTAGAAAGTAATGCGGTTCTCTTAAGTTATTGGATGTTTTAGTGGCAAAACTAACTTGTTACTCACTAGTTAAAGGTTTCTATAGTGATTGCCACCTATCCCATTAAATCCTACTTATTCCTTTAATATTTTTTGAAAGACTACTTCAACATGGAGTTGTTAAATGAAGAATCTAAAAACACAGTGGAGACTTTTGGAACACTGTCTACTTTTGGAACACTAATAAATTTACTGCAATCCAAGTCTATATTGATATTTGATCATCTAGACAAGAAGTTCACCATCTAAGATTTGGGATAGGAAAAATATTTCCGTCGTGTTGAGCTGTGCAGAATTGACCAGAGTACATTTTTTCTTGTGAAAAGGTGAATGCATATTAATCTCAAAACAATATATACAATGACATAATGCAAATCAGAAGGTACTATGAGAGTCCCGTAGTTACCAAGCTTGACTGCACAGAACTAGCAATACAAGCATATGTTTCGTTGTTGCACTAATTAAGGGGAATGATCATTGTGTTTCAGTTGAGTATCTGATTATGTTTGTTAGCCGTTTCAGTATTAGGACCAGTAAGGAGGTGCTATTAGAAGTGTGACACTGGTTCTTAGTTCTTTTCATATGTTATCAACAGTGTGCTATTCTTATTTATTGTACTTTCAATATACATCACAGCTTGTTTTCCTTTTATTTATTTTGAAGAACCGAAATTAACTTATAAACTTAGCTTTGTTAAATACACAGCAAACATACATCCATCCTAGCGCATAGGCAGTTTTCTTTCTGCTGATAATCACTAAAAGCTACCTGTAACAAAGAGCCTAAGTAGTTCACAACTCAGCTTCAGAGCATTTGAATTAGATTATCCCTTATGTTGCTGATGTTATAAATTTGCATGATCCTAACTTCGCATTCTCTTGCTGACACTCGGCATAGTTATGAATTCACATTAGTTAGTTTGCAGAGTTGTTAAATTGTATTAGGTTGTTATTTCAGTTAGTAAGGATCCTAATATGCGCTATAACTACAAGACTCAATCTCGATTGTATTACAGTTTTCTCAATTTGAAATGGGTTGTTCTGTGTTTTTTCTGAAAGTAAGTTTTATTTGACAAAAGCAGACTGATGGGATATTGTAATTAATTTTCTTGTATTTTATGCATGCATGTACTTGTGACATTTTTTTTAATTCCTTTTGGTTATTTTCATCTAGCATCCATGGATCTAAAATACTTCCTGATACTATGCTGCCATTTTGATCTTTGAGCTCCCGCTACTTTTTATAAACGAATCCATTTGGGCGGATAATGTTAATCTTTTGTTGAGTTTGTTATCCTATAAGAACATTACTGATGGCTTCAAGATCTTCTCGTGAGTGGATGTATAAAATGGGCACTCCTGATTTTGAAGTACAAATGATATATTATTTCTTGAACATACAGATCAAGTACAAATGGGATGCAAGAATTGAAGGTGATGTTAAAAGTGTGTTCAATACTGTGGGATCAAGGAGTTTTCGAAATTTTATGTCCAAGGCAAGGAAGAAACCTCCCACAGAGAAACCTGAGTTTATGCATGATGAGGCGTGGCAAACACTTTGTAGAAGATGGAGACTCCCAGCATTTATTGCAAAGTCGAATAAAAGGAAAAAGGCTCGCGAAGCTAACAAACGTTTACATACTGGTGGTTCAGCCTCAAATGTGGATCACAGCATGCAACTGGTATAAAAATCTAGTATATCATTTGTTTATTTATCTGTTCATTGTTGTACATGTAAATAAAAGTTTTATGTTCTATTTTGTGTAGGCAGAGGAGTTAAAACGGGAACCAACTGCTGCTGAAATCTTTGAACGAACCCATAAGGGGAAGAACAAAATGTTTGTAAATGATGAAGCAAGGGAAACTTGGGTAAGTTTTACATTAATCAAATGAATTTATTATAATATTAATGTAATGATATAGTAAGATATATAGCACACTTCTAGGTCTGGATTCTGGTTTTATCTCTTGCTTGTGGGTAGATTAGATTAGAAATGGACTTTATCTAGTGAACACCAGCCCTTATGTGTAGGTTAGACAATGCGATATTGGATGCCTTTCAAGCTTGAATATCAGACTGGTACAAAGTTAGGGCTTATGAACACCAGCCCTTGACTCCCACTTCCCCAATTCAGATGCTCGATCAGACACTATATATGGTCTGATTCTTTATAAGTACCACATTAGACTCATTTCTAAACGATTGTCTTTAATACAGGAGCAATATACAGAAAACCATGGTGCAGATGACTCTCTTGACATTACATCTGGAAATATTTCTAATACACACAAAAGATGGATTGGTCATGTTGGCTCCAAGAATGGAAGTTATTATGGATCTGGANGCCACTCAAAGATGTCAGTGACAATCTTTTCCGTGTTAGTCTAGTGTTATTTTTTATCTTTTCATCATTGTGTTTATATGTTCATTTCAGTTAAAAAGACTAAAGAAACAAGATCAAGGATTGTCAGGAGATCTAACACCATACAACATTGTTCCTCTTGAAGCACCATCTCTGGCAAATGCTATTGGGTTCTACCCAGAAGTAAGCTAAAATGACTATTTTAGTGATAAATTTGTTTTACATATCTTTCATTTTATAGTACTTTGTTCTTGTGACGCTCTTTGAGGCATCTTCTTCTTGAATAACACTTTAACTTCTTCTTTTGTTGATTCACAGATTAGAGGTGCAATATCTGCACTTAGATATCATGAACAGTTCCCCAGGCTTCCAGGCAATTTTGAGGTTCCTGCACATCGCAACTTAGACATGTTTGATCTCCTGGAATTTGTCTTTGGTTTTCAGGTTTGGACTCTTTCGTATAACATATGTGTTTGCGTATCCCAGCTTAAATAAATGCAGCAATTGTTGAGTAGTAGATGAAATAATTCAACCAGTTATGTAGGGAACTATATGGAAAACCAATTTAGTTTGAATTCAATCGTAAAGAAGTCGAGAAGAGGTGAAACTTCAAGAGAACTTCCCAAAGAATTTGTTATTGCTTCCCATTTTCCGTTACGAGGATTTTTTATTTCAACATCTTTGAGGTAATTAGTTTCGGTAAACATTTTCGTTACCTCCCTTACCATGAGCTTGCTGAAGTACTTTTTGTCTGACTGTAAGATGAACAACTGATATGCAGCTATGTGCTTCGGATGGCAAATCGAGAAGATTGCATCAAAAAATGGTGACTGCTCCCACAACCAATCATATGAATTTGTTTCAACTGATAGTTTCTGAACATTTGTTGCTGGAAGGACCCTTCTTTTGAGGCCATCAATATCGATATTCAATGGCACTGGCACATGTGTTGCTCAGTTCAATGTTGAATTCGCTTGATAAGGTGAGTGTTTCCCTTATTTTAAGAAAACACGAATCGTTAATGGATCGAATGCAATAAATGCAGTTTCATATGGATTTGCTTGGGAACTATGGCTGGGAACAGAAGACTAGGCATTGACATGCCATCATAGTAGAAAAGAAGTAATTTTGGAGCATGAACTTGTACTTTGGTTATCATGAGTAAATTATACACCGAATGTATGAACAATCTCTTTAATGAAAGACAAGTGAGATCAAAGCTTTCAGAGCTCATACAATTCATTTTAAGGGTCAAACTCTCAAGTAAAGGAAACTTTGATTCAATCATGTCGAAAAATGCATCATCTATAATCAACCCATGTACTGATAAATATGTCACGCTTCCTAATGAATACGTATTGAAAGGAACACGTTCAAATCGAGATCTAGAACTGTAATCAAACAACCGAAGATTTGGAACATTATTGATTTCAAAAATATCTTTCTCTTCATCATAATGGATAATGAAATCGCAAAGACAATGAAGGTTTTTAACCTTGATGGTCTTAAAGCCCTCCCAATATATAAGATCAATATTCTCAAGCAAGCTACAAAATGAAAATGTTATTAAGTACCTCATCACTTATATTCACTCGTGTCAAGTTAAGTGCCCGTAGGGACACGCATTTGATCACATGATTGGTACTCATGGAAACCAAATTTTTCAATGAGTTGAAACTATATATGATCGAACATCTCGTTTAGGTTTTTCCCGAAGAGTATATCATCTGGTAGTGTGAATTAACGAAGCAAGTTCAACGTCAATTGTGAGGAAAATCTTTTTGAGACATGGTTGAGTTGCAAGCGAGCGGATCCATTTTTCAGCAAGAGAAGTCGATTCTTGTTGGTTCTCGATTGTGAGGACCATGTCAAACTTTTCCATTGGTATATTTTCCCGAGAATACCTTTCTAATCAATCCACTTACTGTAGTTTCGTCGTTGTTTCTTTGCTAGCAAAGAGTGGAGTTTCACGAAACCTGAGGGTAGGGTTTGTGGACAAAGCGTGAAGCCATGACTTGGACAAGTCACACGTGCGAGCGCCTTCTTTTTCTGGCAACAACTTAACGATTGTATTTGATGGATCAACTCTGAAATATATTCTAATCGTTGTGTGTGTAGCATGGTCTCTTCCTCGATCTTTGAGTACGAAACAAAATTAAAGCACTAAGCAATAATGCATGCATATATATCTAGGAATCTTTTTATATATTTTTAGTATATGAATCATGAAGATCTTATAATTGCCTTATTAATCGTATTAGCATAGATTGAGTATTTAGCATAGGGAATTTTCGACATGCTTTTAATGTATGCAGCAACTAATGTAATGTCTTATTGTTGATCCATATTCGAGCCCATGTCTAAGGGTCCACAAGACATGTATACACTGATGCACATGTTATTTCATTGCAAATCATAGTACTAGATTAGGCTTTCAAGATTATAAATCATTGTCTTTTATTTAAACTAACTAGGTGGGCGACGTTGTTTCATGTCATTGATCATTGCACGGTATATTTTAAAAATAGTTCCGAATTATCGTTGCAATTCCAGAAGTCAATAAATAAAAAGAACAAAATATAAAGCCGAACTGATAGAAAAGAAAGTGAATAAATAAAAAACTTCCAAACATATATGTGGACGTATGGTCCGGACTGGGCCAGGAATGGGCCAGGCCCGGCAGACAGCGGCCCACTCTACGCCTAAACCCTAATCCATGTCCTATAAATATAGGGCTGGGATTCCATTCACAATACAATACAACAGGTTACCCTAAACCTAACTATTATATGCTATATCGCATCGACACTAACTTGACCGTCGGAGGTGGATCCCGGGGCTACGGCCTCGGGTCCACTCCTAACGGGTTCTCTTTGTTGACAGGTCTACTTAGGGCTCGNCGCCAAACGAAATGTGTACAATCAATGCTACCAAGTATTCCAGGAATGTGATGTTTTTTCTTCATGTGCTTCGAATACGCGTGCAACGTCATGAGATGTCGGCCTATGTAAGAACTCTCGACCATATAATCATAATCGCATGGTAAAAATGATCAAGACATTCTCCTATAAGAAAAAATATAACAAAAACTTTTAAAAAAATTAATAATGATAAATTTTAAAAAGTAAATATAACGACATGTTTTTAAATAAAAATAAATAACAAAAACTTTTAAAAAAATAATAACAAGAACTTTAAAAAAAATTATAACCTGATGTTCTTCGGGCCATGTTTAAATAGTCATCAAATCTATCCGGAGGTTCACCCGTTGCGAGTTGCCGAATGGCCGACGTGCATTTTTGTAACGCCATGAAACTTTTTTTCCCCTCGCGTCATAGCCCTCTTGAAACCATACGAATCTCGCTTCAACATCACTAACAATTCTTAAAAACAAGCTTTTATTCAGACGAAACCTAACACGAAAAACATGGTCGGCAAACTTTGGTCGTTCCACGAAATAGTCATTCATAAGTGTTTGTAAAGCTTTTTCACGAAAACGGGTTACAAACTACCGAGTTTCGGTAGAGCTTGCCGTGTATTCAATTGAATCGTACACGGCTAAAAAGGTTGATAGGGTACTACCGGATAACCATAGTTCGGACGAGTCGTCGGGAATAAATAACTCGTCGGATGAAGAAGAAGAGGATGAAACCATTGTAAAAATATGTGAATTGTTTCTGTTAAATTTGATTGAAAGTGATTTTTGCACAATGTTTTCGTCTAGTATATATAGAAGGATTTTTTTTTTTTTTTTTTTTTTTTT
>LBNU01008271.1:146587-158861 GCA_014162995.1 Artemisia annua
CTTCACCATTGTGAGACAATCACAATCGCAATCCCAGTGCGCACTGTCGCATGTGGGCTGCGCAGTATGATCCGTCCCATGTGCACACAAGTTGCGCACACATGGGCCATGCCGTCATGGTTGATTGGGCCTACGCGGCCATGAACAGAACTTAAGTCTAGCATAAAATAGCTATGCACTATGTCACACTAGACTTGGGGGGCTTGTGGACGTATGGTCCGGACTGGGCCAGGAATGGGCCAGGCCCGGCAGACAGCGGCCCACTCTACGCCTAAACCCTAATCCATGTCCTATAAATATAGGGCTGGGATTCCATTCACAATACAATACAACAGGTTACCCTAAACCTAACTATTATATGCTATATCGCATCGACACTTGGATCCCGGGGCTACGGCCTCGGGTCCACTCCTAACGGGTTCTCTTTGTTGACAGGTCTACTTAGGGATCGAGAAGACGACTAACGGCCCAGGGAGAGTTGTTGAATCAGCCCGCGCCAGATTATGCATCAACAATATAGGACTATGATGTCGCATAGAATTTTCTACACATGTATGATTGTTACATAGACTTCCTAAACTGAATAACACAAACATAAAAAAGGATCTTAACAAAAACAATAAGCATATACAAAAATATGTATGTGTAACTAGCTTCATAACCCGCCCGATGGGCGGGTACGCTTCATGAAATTATTTGACAAAATTATTCACGTAAAATAAATAATAAAATAACGACAAATATGTTAAATAAAATAACTGGAAACAAAATTATTAGAAACACTACTAATGTAATTTATTGGTAATTATTGATATGATACGATTACACAGATTATAGCAAAAATAATATACGTAAACTTTATACATTTATAGACAAAAACTTATTCATAGATGGTGTCGTTTGTCTAGCTTCCATGTTTGTCGCAGCATAAAACCTTCAATCTTTCCATGTACCAAATTCTTATTCCATGTACCAACGAATGGGCTAACATCTGATTGAGGACCCGAGCCAAGATACTTAAGTTAAATACACAACAAAAAATAAAAAGAATAATTCAAAGTAAAAAAAACTCCAGGAAAAAAATTATTCAAAAAGCCACATTGGTTAAACACATGTAAAATGTAGCCTGCTCCTTGTTACGAATATTATCGTGACGACCCTCTAATTTCCCAATACAATATATTTACTTAAAAGTACCTCCTTTTCCTAGATGAAATCGCAATAATGCGATAAAATGTTGATGATGAAACTATATACTATGAAAACTTGCCTACCATTATTGACCAAAGAGCATAAATTATGTTTGTATAAGCAAACAAACACAAAAACCTGCAAAGGGAGTGTTTGGGATTAGTTATTATAGTTACGTACATGATCATTGCTCCTTTATCTTACTTGTTTCGAATTGAAATCACATTGTTCATAGACTACATGCACTTGTGCAGTATCCCTTTGTTTTAAGTATAAGGTAGTTATGAAACACTTACTTGTTTTTAAGTTGAGACTTGAGATGCTTGCTTATATCGATCAGAACCCATTACATCGCCCAAACCAATCGAAACTTATTCGTTTCTGCCCACTTCAACACGATCGGTTGGAAGTTGAGCTGCTACGCTTTCAGTTTTGGATTCTTGCTTCGGGAATCATTAAATACTTCTTATTTATGGAGAACAGGGGCAGGTGGTTTCTTTTTTGATGATCAGTTGGAAGTTGAGCTGCCACGCTTTTAGTTTTGGATTCTTGCTTTGGGGATTCATTAGATACTTATTGAAAATCGCCCTTTGGTTAACAGTGCAACTTCCTTCAAAATGCAACAAATTTTTAGCTCATAAAATAACCAATTTACCTGATTAAACAGTGCTTAAGAACAAAAGTTGTTGAATGCATAGAAACAGTTTTCTGGGTCGTTTTGAACCAGTTACTAAAATGAATAAATTCTGTAACATATAGAGCTGACCGAACAGGTCCTTTTTCTTGAGTTAAAGGATTTAATTAAGCTAAAAAGGAGAATCTTTTTAAAGAAAAACCGAAGTAAAGGATTTAATAATGAAAAAAGAGAATTATGCGCATTTTTATACGTTACGGGGATCAATCATGCAAAACAAAGTGTATTAGCTAAATGTGCAAAACATAAAAGTCTATATGGTTTTTTCGAGCTTTGTCCACCTTTTAAGCAAATATCCTATGCAAAAAAGGTGAAGAGTGAAAGAGGCTAATCTTACATGTCGTTCACCGCCAACATCTGACAGGCGGTACTTAGATGTGTTTAGAGGTCCTTTGGCGGGCCCAATTTAGCTTTCTTTCCTTATCGTGGCAATCTCTTTGGTGGCTTTTTCCTATAGTTGATTTGAGTTATTTCTCTATCATATGAACCTTACCCATAGAATGTTTCAGTTTATTAAGTGATTTATTCCCAGCTCAGCAAATGTACTCCCAGATAGTCAAAGTTTCTCTACGTATAAACTCGAGTGCTAAAATACTATACATTATAAAATATCTACATAAGTTGAGCTAACCAACATACTGGTATTTCAACTATGACAGTTAATTACGCAAGCTAAGACTTTCTTCAACTAATTTATGTGCTGCCTATTGGTTTTTTTCATGCTCGCGGATGTTTTCCACCCCAACAGACTCGCTCAACGTTTTGTATGTTTAATCAACAACTTCATTAGTAAATGTATAAACCAAAAAAACAAAAACAAAAAATACCGCAAGATACGCATAATGGAGTGCCTGTCAAACACCTCACAAGTCTTGGCCCTACGGTAAGTAATAAGTAATGAAGTTCAAGTATTTAGTACTAAAGAATTATACAGGCCGTGGCTAGCTTCTGCCCTTGAGCTTATTTGCTTAGGTAACATTGAAACATAAGCGCATTTAGGGGTGTGTTAAACTGATCATTACAACTTGAAGTCGCAATAACACGTTATGTGCTGCCTAAGACTTTCTTCAACTAATTTATGTGCTGCCTATTGGTTTTTTTCATGCTCGCGGATGTTTTCCACCCCAACAGACTCGCTGAACGTTTTGTAAGTTTAATCAAAAACTTCATTAGTAAATGTATAAACCAAAAAAACAAAAACAAAAAATACCGCAAGATACGCATAATGGAGTGCCTGTCAAACACCTCACAAGTCTTGGCCCTACGGTAAGTAATAAGTAATGAAGTTCAAGTATTTAGTACTAAAGAATTATACAGGCCGTGGCTAGCTTCTGCCCTTGAGCTTATTTGCTTAGGTAACATTGAAACATAAGCGCATTTAGGGGTGTGTTAAACTGATCATTACAACTTGAAGTCGCAATAACACGTTATGTGCTGCCTAAGACTTTCTTCAACTAATTTATGTGCTGCCTATTGGTTTTTTTCATGCTCGCGGATGTTTTCCACCCCAACAGACTCGCTGAACGTTTTGTAAGTTTAATCAAAAACTTCATTAGTAAATGTATAAACCAAAAAAACAAAAACAAAAAATACCGCAAGATACGCATAATGGAGTGCCTGTCAAACACCTCACAAGTCTTGGCCCTACGGTAAGTAATAAGTAATGAAGTTCAAGTATTTAGTACTAAAGAATTATACAGGCCGTGGCTAGCTTCTGCCCTTGAGCTTATTTGCTTAGGTAACATTGAAACATAAGCGCATTTAGGGGTGTGTTAAACTGATCATTACAACTTGAAGTCGCAATAACACGTTATGTGCTGCCTAAGACTTTCTTCAACTAATTTATGTGCTGCCTATTGGTTTTTTTCATGCTCGCGGATGTTTTCCACCCCAACAGACTCGCTGAACGTTTTGTAAGTTTAATCAAAAACTTCATTAGTAAATGTATAAACCAAAAAAACAAAAACAAAAAATACCGCAAGATACGCATAATGGAGTGCCTGTCAAACACCTCACAAGTCTTGGCCCTACGGTAAGTAATAAGTAATGAAGTTCAAGTATTTAGTACTAAAGAATTATACAGGCCGTGGCTAGCTTCTGCCCTTGAGCTTATTTGCTTAGGTAACATTGAAACATAAGCGCATTTAGGGGTGTGTTAAACTGATCATTACAACTTGAAGTCGCAATAACACGTTATGTGCTGCCTAAGACTTTCTTCAACTAATTTATGTGCTGCCTATTGGTTTTTTTCATGCTCGCGGATGTTTTCCACCCCAACAGACTCGCTGAACGTTTTGTAAGTTTAATCAAAAACTTCATTAGTAAATGTATAAACCAAAAAAACAAAAACAAAAAATACCGCAAGATACGCATAATGGAGTGCCTGTCAAACACCTCACAAGTCTTGGCCCTACGGTAAGTAATAAGTAATGAAGTTCAAGTATTTAGTACTAAAGAATTATACAGGCCGTGGCTAGCTTCTGCCCTTGAGCTTATTTGCTTAGGTAACATTGAAACATAAGCGCATTTAGGGGTGTGTTAAACTGATCATTACAACTTGAAGTCGCAATAACACGTTATGTGCTGCCTAAGACTTTCTTCAACTAATTTATGTGCTGCCTATTGGTTTTTTTCATGCTCGCGGATGTTTTCCACCCCAACAGACTCGCTGAACGTTTTGTAAGTTTAATCAAAAACTTCATTAGTAAATGTATAAACCAAAAAAACAAAAACAAAAAATACCGCAAGATACGCATAATGGAGTGCCTGTCAAACACCTCACAAGTCTTGGCCCTACGGTAAGTAATAAGTAATGAAGTTCAAGTATTTAGTACTAAAGAATTATACAGGCCGTGGCTAGCTTCTGCCCTTGAGCTTATTTGCTTAGGTAACATTGAAACATAAGCGCATTTAGGGGTGTGTTAAACTGATCATTACAACTTGAAGTCGCAATAACACGTTATGTGCTGCCTAAGACTTTCTTCAACTAATTTATGTGCTGCCTATTGGTTTTTTTCATGCTCGCGGATGTTTTCCACCCCAACAGACTCGCTGAACGTTTTGTAAGTTTAATCAAAAACTTCATTAGTAAATGTATAAACCAAAAAAACAAAAACAAAAAATACCGCAAGATACGCATAATGGAGTGCCTGTCAAACACCTCACAAGTCTTGGCCCTACGGTAAGTAATAAGTAATGAAGTTCAAGTATTTAGTACTAAAGAATTATACAGGCCGTGGCTAGCTTCTGCCCTTGAGCTTATTTGCTTAGGTAACATTGAAACATAAGCGCATTTAGGGGTGTGTTAAACTGATCATTACAACTTGAAGTCGCAATAACACGTTATGTGCTGCCTAAGACTTTCTTCAACTAATTTATGTGCTGCCTATTGGTTTTTTTCATGCTCGCGGATGTTTTCCACCCCAACAGACTCGCTGAACGTTTTGTAAGTTTAATCAAAAACTTCATTAGTAAATGTATAAACCAAAAAAACAAAAACAAAAAATACCGCAAGATACGCATAATGGAGTGCCTGTCAAACACCTCACAAGTCTTGGCCCTACGGTAAGTAATAAGTAATGAAGTTCAAGTATTTAGTACTAAAGAATTATACAGGCCGTGGCTAGCTTCTGCCCTTGAGCTTATTTGCTTAGGTAACATTGAAACATAAGCGCATTTAGGGGTGTGTTAAACTGATCATTACAACTTGAAGTCGCAATAACACGTTATGTGCTGCCTAAGACTTTCTTCAACTAATTTATGTGCTGCCTATTGGTTTTTTTCATGCTCGCGGATGTTTTCCACCCCAACAGACTCGCTGAACGTTTTGTAAGTTTAATCAAAAACTTCATTAGTAAATGTATAAACCAAAAAAACAAAAACAAAAAATACCGCAAGATACGCATAATGGAGTGCCTGTCAAACACCTCACAAGTCTTGGCCCTACGGTAAGTAATAAGTAATGAAGTTCAAGTATTTAGTACTAAAGAATTATACAGGCCGTGGCTAGCTTCTGCCCTTGAGCTTATTTGCTTAGGTAACATTGAAACATAAGCGCATTTAGGGGTGTGTTAAACTGATCATTACAACTTGAAGTCGCAATAACACGTTATGTGCTGCCTAAGACTTTCTTCAACTAATTTATGTGCTGCCTATTGGTTTTTTTCATGCTCGCGGATGTTTTCCACCCCAACAGACTCGCTGAACGTTTTGTAAGTTTAATCAAAAACTTCATTAGTAAATGTATAAACCAAAAAAACAAAAACAAAAAATACCGCAAGATACGCATAATGGAGTGCCTGTCAAACACCTCACAAGTCTTGGCCCTACGGTAAGTAATAAGTAATGAAGTTCAAGTATTTAGTACTAAAGAATTATACAGGCCGTGGCTAGCTTCTGCCCTTGAGCTTATTTGCTTAGGTAACATTGAAACATAAGCGCATTTAGGGGTGTGTTAAACTGATCATTACAACTTGAAGTCGCAATAACACGTTATGTGCTGCCTAAGACTTTCTTCAACTAATTTATGTGCTGCCTATTGGTTTTTTTCATGCTCGCGGATGTTTTCCACCCCAACAGACTCGCTGAACGTTTTGTAAGTTTAATCAAAAACTTCATTAGTAAATGTATAAACCAAAAAAACAAAAACAAAAAATACCGCAAGATACGCATAATGGAGTGCCTGTCAAACACCTCACAAGTCTTGGCCCTACGGTAAGTAATAAGTAATGAAGTTCAAGTATTTAGTACTAAAGAATTATACAGGCCGTGGCTAGCTTCTGCCCTTGAGCTTATTTGCTTAGGTAACATTGAAACATAAGCGCATTTAGGGGTGTGTTAAACTGATCATTACAACTTGAAGTCGCAATAACACGTTATGTGCTGCCTAAGACTTTCTTCAACTAATTTATGTGCTGCCTATTGGTTTTTTTCATGCTCGCGGATGTTTTCCACCCCAACAGACTCGCTGAACGTTTTGTAAGTTTAATCAAAAACTTCATTAGTAAATGTATAAACCAAAAAAACAAAAACAAAAAATACCGCAAGATACGCATAATGGAGTGCCTGTCAAACACCTCACAAGTCTTGGCCCTACGGTAAGTAATAAGTAATGAAGTTCAAGTATTTAGTACTAAAGAATTATACAGGCCGTGGCTAGCTTCTGCCCTTGAGCTTATTTGCTTAGGTAACATTGAAACATAAGCGCATTTAGGGGTGTGTTAAACTGATCATTACAACTTGAAGTCGCAATAACACGTTATGTGCTGCCTAAGACTTTCTTCAACTAATTTATGTGCTGCCTATTGGTTTTTTTCATGCTCGCGGATGTTTTCCACCCCAACAGACTCGCTGAACGTTTTGTAAGTTTAATCAAAAACTTCATTAGTAAATGTATAAACCAAAAAAACAAAAACAAAAAATACCGCAAGATACGCATAATGGAGTGCCTGTCAAACACCTCACAAGTCTTGGCCCTACGGTAAGTAATAAGTAATGAAGTTCAAGTATTTAGTACTAAAGAATTATACAGGCCGTGGCTAGCTTCTGCCCTTGAGCTTATTTGCTTAGGTAACATTGAAACATAAGCGCATTTAGGGGTGTGTTAAACTGATCATTACAACTTGAAGTCGCAATAACACGTTATGTGCTGCCTAAGACTTTCTTCAACTAATTTATGTGCTGCCTATTGGTTTTTTTCATGCTCGCGGATGTTTTCCACCCCAACAGACTCGCTGAACGTTTTGTAAGTTTAATCAAAAACTTCATTAGTAAATGTATAAACCAAAAAAACAAAAACAAAAAATACCGCAAGATACGCATAATGGAGTGCCTGTCAAACACCTCACAAGTCTTGGCCCTACGGTAAGTAATAAGTAATGAAGTTCAAGTATTTAGTACTAAAGAATTATACAGGCCGTGGCTAGCTTCTGCCCTTGAGCTTATTTGCTTAGGTAACATTGAAACATAAGCGCATTTAGGGGTGTGTTAAACTGATCATTACAACTTGAAGTCGCAATAACACGTTATGTGCTGCCTAAGACTTTCTTCAACTAATTTATGTGCTGCCTATTGGTTTTTTTCATGCTCGCGGATGTTTTCCACCCCAACAGACTCGCTGAACGTTTTGTAAGTTTAATCAAAAACTTCATTAGTAAATGTATAAACCAAAAAAACAAAAACAAAAAATACCGCAAGATACGCATAATGGAGTGCCTGTCAAACACCTCACAAGTCTTGGCCCTACGGTAAGTAATAAGTAATGAAGTTCAAGTATTTAGTACTAAAGAATTATACAGGCCGTGGCTAGCTTCTGCCCTTGAGCTTATTTGCTTAGGTAACATTGAAACATAAGCGCATTTAGGGGTGTGTTAAACTGATCATTACAACTTGAAGTCGCAATAACACGTTATGTGCTGCCTAAGACTTTCTTCAACTAATTTATGTGCTGCCTATTGGTTTTTTTCATGCTCGCGGATGTTTTCCACCCCAACAGACTCGCTGAACGTTTTGTAAGTTTAATCAAAAACTTCATTAGTAAATGTATAAACCAAAAAAACAAAAACAAAAAATACCGCAAGATACGCATAATGGAGTGCCTGTCAAACACCTCACAAGTCTTGGCCCTACGGTAAGTAATAAGTAATGAAGTTCAAGTATTTAGTACTAAAGAATTATACAGGCCGTGGCTAGCTTCTGCCCTTGAGCTTATTTGCTTAGGTAACATTGAAACATAAGCGCATTTAGGGGTGTGTTAAACTGATCATTACAACTTGAAGTCGCAATAACACGTTATGTGCTGCCTAAGACTTTCTTCAACTAATTTATGTGCTGCCTATTGGTTTTTTTCATGCTCGCGGATGTTTTCCACCCCAACAGACTCGCTGAACGTTTTGTAAGTTTAATCAAAAACTTCATTAGTAAATGTATAAACCAAAAAAACAAAAACAAAAAATACCGCAAGATACGCATAATGGAGTGCCTGTCAAACACCTCACAAGTCTTGGCCCTACGGTAAGTAATAAGTAATGAAGTTCAAGTATTTAGTACTAAAGAATTATACAGGCCGTGGCTAGCTTCTGCCCTTGAGCTTATTTGCTTAGGTAACATTGAAACATAAGCGCATTTAGGGGTGTGTTAAACTGATCATTACAACTTGAAGTCGCAATAACACGTTATGTGCTGCCTAAGACTTTCTTCAACTAATTTATGTGCTGCCTATTGGTTTTTTTCATGCTCGCGGATGTTTTCCACCCCAACAGACTCGCTGAACGTTTTGTAAGTTTAATCAAAAACTTCATTAGTAAATGTATAAACCAAAAAAACAAAAACAAAAAATACCGCAAGATACGCATAATGGAGTGCCTGTCAAACACCTCACAAGTCTTGGCCCTACGGTAAGTAATAAGTAATGAAGTTCAAGTATTTAGTACTAAAGAATTATACAGGCCGTGGCTAGCTTCTGCCCTTGAGCTTATTTGCTTAGGTAACATTGAAACATAAGCGCATTTAGGGGTGTGTTAAACTGATCATTACAACTTGAAGTCGCAATAACACGTTATGTGCTGCCTAAGACTTTCTTCAACTAATTTATGTGCTGCCTATTGGTTTTTTTCATGCTCGCGGATGTTTTCCACCCCAACAGACTCGCTGAACGTTTTGTAAGTTTAATCAAAAACTTCATTAGTAAATGTATAAACCAAAAAAACAAAAACAAAAAATACCGCAAGATACGCATAATGGAGTGCCTGTCAAACACCTCACAAGTCTTGGCCCTACGGTAAGTAATAAGTAATGAAGTTCAAGTATTTAGTACTAAAGAATTATACAGGCCGTGGCTAGCTTCTGCCCTTGAGCTTATTTGCTTAGGTAACATTGAAACATAAGCGCATTTAGGGGTGTGTTAAACTGATCATTACAACTTGAAGTCGCAATAACACGTTATGTGCTGCCTAAGACTTTCTTCAACTAATTTATGTGCTGCCTATTGGTTTTTTTCATGCTCGCGGATGTTTTCCACCCCAACAGACTCGCTGAACGTTTTGTAAGTTTAATCAAAAACTTCATTAGTAAATGTATAAACCAAAAAAACAAAAACAAAAAATACCGCAAGATACGCATAATGGAGTGCCTGTCAAACACCTCACAAGTCTTGGCCCTACGGTAAGTAATAAGTAATGAAGTTCAAGTATTTAGTACTAAAGAATTATACAGGCCGTGGCTAGCTTCTGCCCTTGAGCTTATTTGCTTAGGTAACATTGAAACATAAGCGCATTTAGGGGTGTGTTAAACTGATCATTACAACTTGAAGTCGCAATAACACGTTATGTGCTGCCTAAGACTTTCTTCAACTAATTTATGTGCTGCCTATTGGTTTTTTTCATGCTCGCGGATGTTTTCCACCCCAACAGACTCGCTGAACGTTTTGTAAGTTTAATCAAAAACTTCATTAGTAAATGTATAAACCAAAAAAACAAAAACAAAAAATACCGCAAGATACGCATAATGGAGTGCCTGTCAAACACCTCACAAGTCTTGGCCCTACGGTAAGTAATAAGTAATGAAGTTCAAGTATTTAGTACTAAAGAATTATACAGGCCGTGGCTAGCTTCTGCCCTTGAGCTTATTTGCTTAGGTAACATTGAAACATAAGCGCATTTAGGGGTGTGTTAAACTGATCATTACAACTTGAAGTCGCAATAACACGTTATGTGCTGCCTAAGACTTTCTTCAACTAATTTATGTGCTGCCTATTGGTTTTTTTCATGCTCGCGGATGTTTTCCACCCCAACAGACTCGCTGAACGTTTTGTAAGTTTAATCAAAAACTTCATTAGTAAATGTATAAACCAAAAAAACAAAAACAAAAAATACCGCAAGATACGCATAATGGAGTGCCTGTCAAACACCTCACAAGTCTTGGCCCTACGGTAAGTAATAAGTAATGAAGTTCAAGTATTTAGTACTAAAGAATTATACAGGCCGTGGCTAGCTTCTGCCCTTGAGCTTATTTGCTTAGGTAACATTGAAACATAAGCGCATTTAGGGGTGTGTTAAACTGATCATTACAACTTGAAGTCGCAATAACACGTTATGTGCTGCCTAAGACTTTCTTCAACTAATTTATGTGCTGCCTATTGGTTTTTTTCATGCTCGCGGATGTTTTCCACCCCAACAGACTCGCTGAACGTTTTGTAAGTTTAATCAAAAACTTCATTAGTAAATGTATAAACCAAAAAAACAAAAACAAAAAATACCGCAAGATACGCATAATGGAGTGCCTGTCAAACACCTCACAAGTCTTGGCCCTACGGTAAGTAATAAGTAATGAAGTTCAAGTATTTAGTACTAAAGAATTATACAGGCCGTGGCTAGCTTCTGCCCTTGAGCTTATTTGCTTAGGTAACATTGAAACATAAGCGCATTTAGGGGTGTGTTAAACTGATCATTACAACTTGAAGTCGCAATAACACGTTATGTGCTGCCTAAGACTTTCTTCAACTAATTTATGTGCTGNTTCACAACACCCGAGAGATGAGAGTATCCAAACAGTTATTGTGAGGTGCTAGTGTATAGTTTCCGTGCTTGTTTTGACTAAGGTGGAATGATCATTTGTTGTAATTACTTTTATATTAATGTTAAATGACCCCTAACTCGTATTTTGATTGGTGGAAAAGCTCATTTGCTTGAGGACAAGCAAATCCCAAGTGTAGGGATATTTGATGAGGCGAAAAATGTTACGTTTTTAGGGGTCTGTTTGAGTCCTAATTCGTATATTATTGGATCGGATTTCACCCAAAGTCGTTTCTTTTGTCATTTTAGGTACTTTTGAGAGGAATTTCACAAAAGAAGCGATTTCGGACGTTTTTGGAGCATAAAAGTGAAGAAATCGACAAAATGCTAAATCTGATGAATAGTACCCGTGATGGCCTAGGTGACGGCGTCACGAAGGCCATCACAGCTTGACGGGCCAGAATGGATTTTTGGGAATTAAAGGGTGACGGTGTCACGAAGGCCATCACGAAACCCTAACTTTGCGGTGTGACGACGTCAAGAGTAAAAGGTGACGCCGTCAAGACCCCTCGTACAGCAAACTGCCTATAAATATAACCTCATAAGTTCACTATTTGTAAGCCCCCAACCCTAGGTCCGATTTAAGGGTTAGGGTAGGTGTTTTTCCAGCAACTTAGAGGTCCCGAATCACTCCATAAACATCATATATTGGTTTGTTGATTCCATCTCAATTATGTTTTCAATAACTATTGTTGCTTGTTCTTCATTAATCATGCTTTGCTAAATCACCTTATGTCTATTTATGATTGTGTGAAACTTGTATATAACTAATTAGATCTTGTTGATTTCTGGTTGATGTGTGTGTCTATCGCCATCAATT
>LBNU01008273.1:0-39737 GCA_014162995.1 Artemisia annua
TCCACGCGCATCAGCGTTCAATTCCCTAACTCTATAAGCTCCTACCTCACTCTATGACGATACGTCAAGTATCCTATCATAAGCTCACCGATAGCAACCTACGCATAAAATACTACCTTAAAATCGATTAACGCACATGCGATTCACGTTTCCTAAGACGTTCAAGCTTGTTACCGTATAGGAGGTTAGCCAGTTTTCTTAAGTCTAACGTAGATGAAACATTCATCCAAATCACAATCACAACATACACATCACATGACAATTAATAGTTAGGTTTCATTAGATCTAAGCAAACACAAGTTAATCTAGCCTAGCATGTTGAAGGAAAGAAAAGCACAAACATAGATCATACAACACATAGACATATTGTATGGATTAAATGAAGACTTATCTTAGATTAAACATGCAAGTTAGAGGGGTAAAAGCACCCTCTAAGGTCTGTAATACACGAGCTAGGGTTTAACCCTTAAGTTCTCCACCAAGTTCCTCTTTTAAAACAATAAAATTCGTCCTATATATATAGAAAATACGGGCTGACGGCGTCAGCCCAAGGTGTGACGCCGTCACGCCGACGATTAGGGTTTTGTGATGGCCTTCTTGACGTCGTCACGCCGCCTTGTTCCAGATCTGACGGCCTTCCCTGACGCCGTCACCAGACTAGGCCAAAAACTCTCTGGCCCGTCATGAGTAACTTCCAATTTCTTCTCTTCATTTGTTCCTGACGTAGTCACGTTGAAGCTTGTGACGCCGTCACCTTCAGTGCACTTTAGGGTCTTTTGAGATTTTGTTGTTTTCCGCACTTTTTCACTCCGAAAACGCCCGAAAATGCTTCTTTTGTGATTTTCTCCTCAAAAGTACCTAAAATGAGAAAAGAAACGACTTTGGGTGAAATCCGATCAAATAATATACGAATTAGGACTCAAACTGACCCCTAAAAATGTAACATTTTTCGTCTCATCAGCCACCCCATGAATTGTTAAGGAATACACCCGTCATCCACGAAAGTAATACATACACCAATTAACCGGTAAAAGATAGTTAGGGAGTAAGAAAATCTAAGTAAACACATTTGTCTCCATATAAGTTTTCACAACCACAATAGTTTAGTTATTTTATTTTTAATTGCAATTTTAGTTTTTGGGTTATTTGACTAGCAACTAATTCCGCCCACTCCTCCAAAACCCGAGATTTTACTTGCTTTCCATAAAATATAAAAAATACAAAAATAATCTTCCTTCACCCTTAGACCTTTTAGAGTAGTTTTTCTATCCTAACGAACACTATTCCCTGTGAGAGAACGATCAATCCCCCGTACTTACCACTACACTATATTACACCGACCAGGTACACTGCCTGGTGGGATTGCAAGCTTCTCAAGATCCCTTGAGAGGTAAAACCTGTTGCGTGGTCGCAATCCCACGCTCATCAGTGAGGTTATGTTTGTCGAAGTCCAACAAGCTCAAATAGGGTGCGTTGAAATTTCAAGTCAAATGGTTTTTGTCAAAAGTTTACTCCCCACTCTGTTTTGTAATGTGACTTTGATGTGTCTCGAGCCACTGTTGGGCCGAGCCCAACAGTGAGGTGCGTTAAATTTTTCGTCTTCTTCGGTTACTACACGACTTATTCCCTGCTTATTTTGACCTGTTGACTCGTTGCGTATCTAACTCACTCGACTATATAACATTGTGAAAACTAAATGTTCACGTATAATGTAAAACTGAAAGTTTATTTTACATATTTAAACTAGATCAGACTGAAAATATAAGTTTGAAACTCACTTTAAGATTATTGATTAAAATTGCCAATTTTAACTTACCTGAGCTTAAGTTGACACATTTTAACTTATAAAAACTTACTTGAGCTTATTAAACAACATAAGACGCTTTATCATTCGAATATAAATCGTGGCGCCTAGTCACTATGTACAACTAAAACATATACACAGGTCATGCCGATTTTTTAAAAACCCTACACTTATAACTTACAAGTGTATCTTTAAATATAAACTCTTTTAATAAAACTACTACATAAAATATAATTTTTACACACTTTTATTATTAACTAATATTTAGCTTTTAAACGACACTCTTATAATCCGACTTTGTCTATCATCCACTTATGATTACTTCCCGTACATCATCTTACGGTTATTGTCGAACCGAGCATTTATCCGTCTTTGATACTTCTATTGTTGTATATGCTTATACACTTCCAAGAGCCAATACTTACAAAAACTTACCAAACTATTTGAACTTAAATGCTGCCACACAACAACAACACAAACATTTTAAAACTTTTAAACTTATTTTGACTTCACACATCGAGTCTTAAACGAGAACTGTGAACTAAACTTGTCATACTAATCTAGGTCGCGTGTCGGTGCCGCACACTATCACTACTTGACTTTTTACTATCAGACTACTCTTACCGAGGTGAGTTCATGGCCCCTACCTTTTTGTTTTCAAACTATTTAAGGGGAGAATACATGCTCGTTGTTAACTAAACTCAATGCTTGTTTTATTCGGATGCACAATTGTTTACTTAAACATTACTGTTTCACTGAAATACTTGATTGATTATTCAAATGCATATTGGTTGCATACTCGATTCGTTCCTCACAGACACATGTGTTTGAATCATATATGAGAGTTTATAGCCCCACTCTATTTATACTTGTTTTACAAATTTGGGGTGAGATATATGCAAAACTATTTATGGACCACAAACTATTATTTATACTATTACGTGGATTAGCCTAAGCCCTGTTATGTCCCACTATGCCCAACTCATGAACCGTTAATTCCTGCTGGGAAGCGTGAATGTTATAAATAGATCTATTGGGAGTAACGCCCCCGTTCGGTTTGACCGGATAAGCAAACGAACGTATACCATGTCGAAACACAAGTGTCTGGGATAAACACTTGCCGGGCCCCTATTTGTTTACATGCTCTTCGAGCATGCACACTGTTATAGTTTCGGTTGCATGAACTTAGTGCTAGCGTAATAGACTAATTACTATGTGACATTATATTCATTGTAATGATCACGCACTCTACTCATGGTCCACAATTCTAACTATACTGTAAGGTAAACACTATTTTCATGGCATTGTGAGCCACACAGCGGTCACAAAACTCTCTATTGAACTCACAATACTACTGTTTTATGATACAAACCTATGAACTCACTAACCTCGTGTTGACACTTTTTAGCATGTATTTTCAGGTTTAAGGCGATAGCTACTGTTGAAGGCTTTGGCATGGCATGACGCCATGACATGGTCATAGACAACTCTGACCTATATTTGGGACCGCATAAACTCTTTTATGGGCCTATTTCTGCACTACATTTGAATAATGTAATTTTAACACTTTTTGTTAATGAATTTTATTCTAAATGATTGAAGAAAAAAAAATGTTCTTTGTACTTGTGTTGTGATACCAATTGAGTAGCACCCCAGTGACATGTATGCTTCCGCTGGTCCCGATTTTGGGGTTGTTACAGATTGGTATCAGAGCCTTGGTTATAGAGAACTAGGTATTTTTAAAACCTAGACTATAACTTCTTTTACAAAAACTTGACCCTATGACCGCCACATGCCTGCCTGCCAAGCCTGCTGCCTTACTCATGATAAGACATTTTCTTTTAATGTAAGAGATATATTACTAGTGTAACTAAGCTGAGTATTTCAAAATTCATTGAACCTCGGTGGAATATAGACTGATCACCTATATTCGACCAGGGACAGTGGGACATAGCCTGATCACCTATGCTCGACTCAGAGGTGAATTTTGCGATACTGAGAGTAGTTATAATGGAATTATATCTAGATGATTTTCTACTTGATTTCTGAGAGTTTCAAAAATTTTTGTGTGTGCATAATCATTGCATAGCATGAACATTCACATCTACACATAACACACTAGCATCACAATACTTTTTCTCTTAGCTAGAATACTCTTTTATCATAATCTGGTTATGTTACAACCACCTCTACCTCAAACCCTACACTCAATCGATGCTCTACCTTCCGAGTTAAGTACTAAGTACACAAATGAGACAACCAATTGATTGCTAGTAGCAGTCAACACCCTCCTTCAGGGTCGTACTCTGAACTTGCTAAACCCCCATTCAGTAGAGATATCATGCCCAACAGAAACCTTAAGCCCTTAAGGAGCAACCTGGACCACTATATTTGGAACAGACACCTAATCCTTCATGTGTTCCTCGAGAATACCAGTTGTCTACCTTGCTACCCTCTCATAAACTAATAGACTGTGTCGTTATAAACATACAAACTGTTTCAATTATCCTACAAACCATTTTGTGGTCATCCTACGAACTGTTTTACTACTATCAAAAATTTCGACCTTACTACTATTTTATAAACAATTTCCAATTTTCCTATAAATTGTTTTACAAATCATTTCACAAACAATTTTATAAACCGGTTTTCTACCTTGCTACGATATCATAAGCCAAACTACAACTTTGCTATTATCATGCAAATAATGAATTGATTTTCCATCCCTCAACAAAACTGTTTTACAACCCGTTTTATAAACTATTTTGCAATCACCCAGTGAATTATCTCTCCTGAAAAGCATTTTATGTTATTACCTCTTGGTACCTTTAAAGTAAATTGAATACTTATCGTTATGAAATCTGTGTGTTATTAAGCATCGAACCCCACTCAGCCATGACAACTAAACTCTGTCCTTAAAAATATATATATATATATATATATATAATGACCTAGAATCCCCAATCAATGTCATGTCTAGAGCCGTTTACAATGATATAATGAATGAGCAACTCGAATCTAGAAGAGACCCCAAATAACCCGGTAAAATTTGCAACTTTGTAGGAAGGGTAAATGAGCTACGTGTCTTTTTGGGTAATTTTATTTTCGTTGCCGATTTCATGATTTTAGAGGATGTTGTGAGTGTCGTAGATTGTAATCTATCTCATGTGGTGCTCGGTAGGCCGTTTGTTGAGGACTCTAGGTTAGAGTATGATAAACTAGAAGGGACAATACAATTTGCTAATGAACACAATAAGATTACCTATAGGATGCCTTCTAAGATGAAAGAGTTCCGATTTGTGCCCCAACTAGATAAGGACCAAATTGGTGCAATTGAGGACATTCCCGATGATAGCAAAAAGAAAGGCATGGAATATGTCTGGGAAAAGAGAAGCCTTTACTATAAAGATTGTCTGCACCTTGGTCCTAGGTATAAGGTTGATGGGGAATTTGTAACTCCTTGGTCCTAGGTATAAGGTTTAGGCGGATCATAGGACGGTTTTTCCTATCCTTAATCACCTTGTAACTCCATAACTATTCTATTGAAGCCTTTTAACCAAATCATTGAAAATCTCTCAAAGTGTGTTAGAGTATAAAACTTTTTGTTAACACTTTGAGGTTTTGGATTTCTTATGAAATACTCTCCCTGCACATGTGCTTATGAATTTTGAAGAACTTTTGCACATGTGGTAAGAGTTGGCACTTTTGAATTGATCTACTCTTAATAGTTATGTACCCGAGGGACACGTTTACGTTGTTTAGTTAAAGGGATGCATTATCAGCTTTTAGGTGATAACTAGCCCTAATAACTAACTTGATGTTGTTAACATTCCTAATAGGAAGTTAGACCCGTCATGGTAAACAACTAGAAAGAGTTTCTCGAAACGGTACTTTCTACTTGGATAAATCCTTTCGAATTAAGACTTTTGTTGTTCCGTCAATTCGTGGGTCAATTCTGAGTCGAGCTCTTATGAGATAAGACTTTTTGTCATCATATTTTAATCACTTTCTTTTTCTACCCCTCAAAAATAGCATATCAAATGTTGTTTTTGTAAACGTTTTTGATTAAAATATGCATTTTTGAGTCTTATGGGAAGAAATGACACAAGACATTAAGATTGAAAGAATGATTTTTTGTTTCAAGTACTCCCCCTCAACAAGTGATTCCTTATTGAGGTTTAATACTTGTCTTTTGTGCATATTTGAAAAATACTGAAAGATTTGATTAAATCTACTCAAAAGTAAGAAGCCTTCGCTCCTTATATTAGGATTGTGGCACTAAAGCGTACCACAGGGTCCTTTCATTACAAAGTGCGGGTTGTACACTGTTATGTGTGCACAAGCCGTACTAATTACAAATCAAACAATTTAAAATATTGAAATGTTAATACCAAAAGAATATGAGCTGAGCTAAGCATCGAAGACTGTGAACGTTGGATCAGGTCGTCGGAAGGTCAAGACCGGAAATGATGGTCGAACCCCAATGTAGCTTTCCAACTGTCTGATCTGTTGTCGACGATATAGCCTTTCTTCAATTGTGTGGACAAAGTGTCTTAGCATTCTTCATCCATTGGCTTTCCATCTTGTAGCAATGCCCTCTTTCAGCCTCCTCTTTTCATCCGCCAACCTTTCAGCTAACCCATCACGAACCCGTTGTAGTGTAACATCACAGAACATGGGAATCTCGTCAAACCGTATGAATCCAATCTGATTTTTGCCGTTGAGGTAAGTGACTCCAAATGCTGGTTGTTGAATGAGAGTGTATTGTGACATTCCCGTGATTTCTGGGATCATGAGTTCAGGTTGAGTGAGGTTGATGGTGTTTTGGTAGCTTTCCACTCCCAGCTGAAGATCTTCCACTCTTTCTTTAACTATTAGTCGTCTGATGTAGAGCAGGAGATATGCAATGAAGTTGTACTGTGTGTCACGTTCAAAGTTGAGCAGCTTTCCCTGCACCTTTAGTAGATACATGTCTTCAATATCATTCAATGTTAGATCTGGGAAGTCTGCTTCATTGAACTTGTATTTCTGCTCATCCTGTCGCTTGACGACTATTTCCTTCATGAAAGTGTAGCCGAACTTTCTTTCTTCCATGATTTCCAGAATTGTAACTATGCGAAGCAGTTGCTTCACTTTTCCACTCGTCTTCAGATGAAGTCTGTGAGTATACCCGAGCTTTTGTTTGTCTGGCCAGTGTTGAATTCCCAGAAGAGCATCCCTGTTGTACTCGACAACTGATTTGCAGAAGATTGGCGCGTGCTCTTCAATGTCTGGTAGTTCATAACGGGAAGCTGGAATTGAAAGTGTGAGTGAAGTTGCATAACGTTCTTTGGAAGTTTCATGTGCATGCTGGAGATAGATGAAGTCATTGATGAAGAAGCGTCTGTAGGGGATCTTTGGTTTTTCTGGATAGCCAAGTAACGGTAGAGGTTTTGTCCAGTTGGTGAAGTAAGGTTTCTTCGTTTCAGTGTCGACATTGGATTCAGGGTTGAGCCAGTCGAATGAGCCAGATAAAGCACAGGCTATGTTCTGCATGTGGTAGTCTAGTTCCACCTTGTTTCCTGATCTTTTCTTGAGGAAGTCCATTGCTTCACGGTTGATCCGCTTCAGTTCTGCCTTAGACAACCATTCGACTTGAAGATCCAACATAATACTCTGAGTCATCTGCAAAGTATTACCCGGTAATGGTTCGTCGGCTTCGAGTGGTGGTTGAGCTTTGATCATCGTGGTTACCCATTCAGAGTCACGAGCTTCATCCATATCGAGCCAAGAGAAGTGAGTTGTCTTTTGTTTCTGCTTCTTGGTCCTTGACAACTTTTTCTTCTCTTTTGGCTTTGTAGGTTCTGATGGACCAGCTTGAAATGCAAAAATCTCTGATTCAGGTATTGCAGTTTCTGATTCTTCCTGAAGTACAAAAGGTTCCTCTGAGTGAGTTGGACCAGAACCAGATGTTGGAGCTCTTTGTTTGGCAGGAGGAGCCTTAGAGATCTTGCGAGGCTGGTGAGATAAAGATGGTTTGTCTGACTTCCTTGACTTCTTGCTTTTCGGATCAGAGTCAGGATCATCATCTTTCCTGGGTCGTTTATGTTGTCCAGCAGCTTCCTTGCAAGACTCTGCAATGACTTTGAGTGCCTCAAACATTGTTGCTTCAGCAGGTGTCTTGTCCTCCTTGTTTCTAAGTTTGACCGCTAACAGTGTTTGAAGTTGTTCAGTCGATAACGCTTCTGGTGTTGGAGGATCCCTGTTAGTGCGGAGATAGAAAGGAGTTGACTCAAGCATACGTTCAACCGTTTGCATGATCATGTTGTTCAATGTTGAGTTGATGGGCTCAATTAGTGAAGACACAGCCGGTACAGCTACTGCAGCAAGATTTCCATCCAGATATTCCTTTGTGTAGTTCTTTATCATCTTGCCCAAGTCGGCTTGCAGTAACTTGTTGGACAGTTCACTGGAATCCTTGAGATCTTTGACTTGTGATGTCAAAGTCTTAACCTGTTTGGAGAGTTGTTGTACTTGGTCATTAAGATCTTCGGATGGCTGTTGTGTCTCCAGCTTCTTCTTCCTTGCCAAATCAAGAGCTTTCTTGATCCGTTGTGATGCTGTTGCTGATGCTTTGCTCTTCTTCTTCTGCTTGTCTGATTTGCTGTGAGATGCTTTCTTTGCTGGTGGTGGTGATGAATGATCTGATGATGAAGATGATGAAGATTCATGCTCTGGTTCAGATGGTGGTGGTGAGGGATCTTTTGGAGGTGAGCCTTTTGGAAGTGGGGGATCTTGTGAGGATGAGTGTGGAGGAGAGTTGATGAATTTGTCAGTGTCAAGTGGTTCTTCGTCTTGATCGAGTCCGCGAAGCAACCTGTCCGTCTCTTCCTTAGCTCGTCTCTGTAAATCCTCCTTCTTCTTCAGTTCATCCTCCTTCTTTTTCAGTTCATCCTCCTTCTCCATTTGAGCAATGAAATCGTCAGTGATAAGCTCCGTCTGTTCTTTCTCAACTTCCTCTATAGCTTCCGTCATTACTGTGTCAGTTTGTACGGTTTTGGTTTTCGGAACTACAGTGCTGTTGGAGCCAACCTCGAGTCCTTGAAGACTGACCGGTGTGTGTTGAAGTTGTGGATGTTGAAGACTCAGAATGGTAGCTTCCCTGAGCTCTTTCTCTTCCTGTTTCCTTTCATCCCTAGTGTCGACAATGATACTCTTGAGTTTCCGCTTGTCAACTAGTGGTACAACAGGAGTTTCTTCTTCAGCTTCATCAGTCGGTTCATTGATTTTCAAGCTTGTTCCTTTCCTTTGTTCTTGCTCAGCCATTTCCTTGCTTAGTTGTTTCGTTTGTTCAAGCCCTGGAAACTCTTCTTCTTCATCAGGTTTTTCAACTTGGTCATCTGGAGCCTTTGACCTTCGTTTATAGTCAGCTTCTTCATCTGAGTTAGAGCCAAATTCAGATTCAGTTTCTGTTTCGGATGAAGAAGCAGATGGTTCATCCTGAGGAATTGGCTTGGGAGCAACTTTCCTTCTTGGTCTGGTGGGTGGCTTTCGTGCTGGCTTTGGTGGTTGTGAAGTTGTTGTACTGCCGGAGCTGCCAGACTTGCCACCCCTTCTGTTTCGGGTTCGGACTATAGAAGCTGGTTCATCTTCTTTCTCCGTGACACCAACTTTCCCTTCTCTGAATGCTTTGTCGTAGATTTTGAAGTTCTGAGTCTTTCTAATCTGATCATCCAAGAAGTGATCCGGAATTCTCATGCCTTTGGTTCTTGGAGTAAATCTAATAGACTTGACAAAGGAGATCTTTGGATCTTCAATCATTGCTTCTCTTGGTTCAGTCTGATCTAGCAATCTCTGGAGGAATTCTGGAGTCTTCTCAATCAGGTATGCTATAAGTAGTTTGGTGAATCTGATGAAGGGTATCACAGTTCTATCACGATCCGTGTGAATGTGATGAAGTATATCACTCA
This sequence comes from Artemisia annua, assembly GCA_014162995.1. Classification (NCBI taxonomy): domain Eukaryota; kingdom Viridiplantae; phylum Streptophyta; class Magnoliopsida; order Asterales; family Asteraceae; genus Artemisia; species Artemisia annua. Next base: position 9,754 of record LBNU01008273.1, read on the forward strand.
AGATAGGAGCTGCAAAGTTAATCGGAGTCATTGTCATCATTCCCCAAAATACTTGCATATGTTCTAGCCTCGGATGCTCATGACCACTCCTTCTTCCTAAAATAGATCTGACGATCAACATGTAGAATGTTCTCCATGGTTGAGGCAGATATTTNATGCTATAAGTAGTTTGGTGAATCTGATGAAGGGTATCACAGTTCTATCACGATCCGTGTGAATGTGATGAAGTATATCACTCAAGATAGGAGCTGCAAAGTTAATCGGAGTCATTGTCATCATTCCCCAAAATACTTGCATATGTTCTAGCCTCGGATGCTCATGACCACTCCTTCTTCCTAAAATAGATCTGACGATCAACATGTAGAATGTTCTCCATGGTTGAGGCAGATATTTGATGTTGAACTTTGACAGGAGTGTGAGTGATTCATCGTCAGGAATGTCATATCCAAGATCAATGAAGTAGTCCAGGATTTCCAGTTCAGACAGCATGGGATGACATTCATCATAGGTTGGTAGCATGAGTGCCTCACGAAGAGTATCGTAATCAATGTTGTATTCTTTGCGTTCCAGCTTGACAGTGAAAGATCTGTCGTCCAAGTTGGCCTTAGCGGTTTTCCAGAACTGATGGATGTAGAATGTTGGTACTGATGCTGACTTGGTGAGCAGTGGCTTGCAAGGATGAGCCAGAAGAATATTCTTTACAATCTTGCATGTGTCATCTGGTATGCTCAGTTTGTTGAAGTCTATGCGAAGATTGTTCTGGTCAAACTTGACGTTGTAGTCTGATGGGAGGAATTCACCAAGTGTGAGAAGTGGTAGGTTCTGTTGTTGTTGTGGGACAGATTCGTCTTGTTGAGCCATTTGTGTTCTGAAAGTGTCATGTCATGAAATCAAACATTCAGATGTGTTAGTCATTAGTCCGAGTTCATATTTGATATTCAATGACATGTTTGATGCAATCATGGTTCAGTTAATTAAAGTGTGATTAGTGACGGTTTTGTTACTTAACATGTGACTTAGATGATATTTCCTTTCATGCATACAAGTCATTTGTTATCATGTTTAATAATCACAACTCAATCACAATATAACTAACGTCTACACAATATACATATGCATAAGAGTTCATTCAATCATACAAGTTTTCGAAATTTATACAAACACTTGAATTCTTAACAAATATGATAAACATGATCTCGAAAACATGTCTAACAAAGTTTTCGAAAACTATCTCAAACAAAGATCTCGAAAGTTTTGTGCACAAAAGATTTCGAAAATTTCCAAAGGAAAGATTTCGAAAAATTACTGTTCACAAAAGGATTTCGAAAATCTTCATAATAAAAGATTTCGATAGCCCTTGTTCATATTTTCTCGATAATCTTGAAAAGATCTCGAAATCTTATTTTCTCGAAAATTTTAATGAGATATTTCAAAATCTTCAAAGATTTTTTCGAAAAAGAAAATATCTCGAAAATTTTAAAAGATCTCGAAAAATTTTTGGAGAAAAGATTTCGATAACTTTCTCGAAAAAATTTCTCGAAAAAATTCTTATACAAGAATTTTTCGAAATCTTTGAAGTCATACGTTTTTTGAGAAATCCTTGTATCTTTTTAGTGTAGCCTGTATTTAAATTGATAAACAATCGTTAGAAACACAACTAGGCAACTCAAAAAAGATTTTGAAAAGATAGCGAGACCTAAGATTATCTAGATCATGAATAGTTATGAATTCATGTAAGAGAACACATGCATACATCAATTAACACTTATAAAAACATGTTTTGACAGTTTAATTAGGCACAAGAACACTCAAACGAAAAGCCCCAATTATGAACATGAACCCTAATTTATCTAGAACATGCACTGTGATGAATTATTGCAATTAACAAACATAAACATGAACTAAACACACAAACAAATAAATCCCACCAATAAAATTAGCAAAAACATCACTTAAACGTAAAAAACCCAATTCGACTAAAACCCTAGATTTCGAAATTAACCCTAACGTGTAAACTGTTATAATTAGGCCATAGGGACATGATAATAAGACGTTTATAGACTAAAGCCCTATGATTTCAGAGCCTAAAACACAATTATACACAAGGTACAAAATTTTCGAAAACCCTAGTTCTTAGAATCTAAATTACACGAAATCTAGCCATCCAAAATGTAATTAATTGAAAACCATATCTTAGAATAGGCTAAAGAACGTGAAATCACTTACGGTTTTGAGATCAAGAACGTGGATTTGGTTAGTGATTTTGAGCCGTGAGATTTAGAAAGGGAGTGTTTGTTTTTGTTTTTGTTTTTGTAAAGGAAAATGACTGGGGGGGGGGGGTGTTTGTTTTTGTGTGATATTTTTGAAACTTTCACAACTTGGCACTTTTAGTCCCTTAACTACTAGCATAACCAATTAACAAGTCCTAATAACTTAATTTCACGGTTAAACGAAATGACAGTTAATGGTAATGACCTATAATGCTAACAAAGAAGTAAAAGGAAAAGGAATGATACGAGATAACCTTTGACGTTCCACCATTGCAAAATAACATCATAACTACAAAGAAATATGCAGGTACACATGTTTGCAAAAGATTGTGAAATTTTGAAGAACATTTTCTCCCCCTCAATACTTGGTGTGAAAATTTTGAAATTTTTGATAAACCAACGTGTTGACGAAGATAGTGTACATGCATGTAAAAGGAACATAAAAAATAATAAAATCTTTTTGGATTTTTGAAGATTTTTTTATTTTGTATTTTGTTTTTGATAAATATTTACAAAAATAGTTTTGGTATCTGACTCGGTTAATTGTTTTCAAGAAAAGATTGTAGATCATCCAGAGTCAAACACCGCATACCAATCCGGTGAACTAGTTCAGTAAACCTTCCCGGGGGTAGTGGTTTTGTGAACAAGTCTGCCAGTTGGTATTCAGTACCCACAAAGTATAACTCAATTGTACCCTTTTCAACATGCTCCTTGATGAAGTGATACGGAGATCGATGTGCTTGGACTTTGAATGTAGAACCGTGTTGCACGAGATTGCTATCGCACTTTTTGAATCACAGTACATCGGAATCCTGTTGAATAAGTAACTGTAGTCCATTAGTTGTGTACGCATCCAAATGACTTGTGCACAGCAAGCGGACATAGCTACATATTCAGCCTCTGTGGACGATAGTGAAGTGCAATCCTACTTCGTTGATTGCCAAGACAGAAGTTTATCTCCAAGAAACTGCAAACCACCAGAAGTACTTTTGCGTGTATCCATACACCCTGCATGATCAGCGTCTGAAAAAGCTATTAGTTCAAAACCAGAATCCTTCGGATACCAGATCCCCAAGTTAATGGTTCCCTTTACGTATCGAAGGATTCTCTTAGCCTCATTGAGGTGACGTTCAGTAGGACTGGACTGATAGCGAGAGCACATAAATACAGCAAATACAATATCTGGTCTACTAGCGGTAAGGTACATCAGTGACCCAATGATACTTCGGTATTTTGTGGGGTCAACTGGTTTCCCATTTGGATCTGCATCTAACTTTGTAGAATTGGACATAGGTGTATTGTATGTATCACAACTGGTCATTCCATGTTTCTTAATTATCTCAAGAGCGTATTTGGACTGGTTTAGGAAAACACCACGGGGAGATTGATGAACTTGTAGTCCTAAAAAGAACGTAAGTTCACCCATCATTGACATTTCAAAATTTTGTTTCATTAACTGGCAAAAGCATTTGAGTACTTTTTGTTAGTTGAGCCAAAAATAATGTCATCAACGTATATTTGCATAATTAAAACATCTTCCCCGTGTTTTTGAATAAACAAAGTTGGATCTAGCAAACCTTTAGTAAAAGAGTTAGCAAGCAAGAAAGCAATAAGTTTATCATACCACGCCCTGGGGGCTTGTTTGAGACCGTAAAGAGCCTTCTTTAGTCTGTAGACATGATTCGGATGCTCTGGGTCTACAAATCCCTCTGGCTGACTAACATAAACCTCCTCACGTAGTTCACCGTTTAGAAATGCCGTTTTAACATCCATTTGATAAACGACCATGTTCTTGTGAGCAGCGTAAGCTAAGAATATTCGAACAGCTTCTAGTCTAGCCACTGGTGCAAAAGATTCCTCAAAGTCAATTCCTTCCTCTTGAGTATATCCTTTAGCTACCAAACGTGATTTGTTGCGAATAACATTGCCTTCTGCGTCCAACTTGTTTTTCCAAATCCATTTTAGCCCAATGACATAAAATCCATCCGGTCGTTCAACTAATTCCCAAACTTCAAGACGTTTGAATTGGTTGAATTCCTCTTGCATTGATTCAATCCAGTTGTCGTAAGTGAGAGCTTCTTTAATATTTTTCGGTTCTTCATGACTAACTGTTAGAGCATAAATGCAATGTTCGGCATCGGAATGAAGTTTTTGTCTAGTCATAACTGGAGCTGTTGGATGACCAATAATATTGACAAGTGGATGGTCACGAGTCCAATGATGTGTTGAAGGGTGAGGGTTATGAAACTGCTGCATATCTATTGATTCCAAGTTGCGTGTTGACGACTCAGCAATATCTGAAAGGTCCGGAGTCGGAGCAAACGGATTGAAGAACGCATTTGGATCATAATTTGCAGGTTCGGGTACTTGTTGTGGATCTAGTTCTTCAGATGGGTTGTCGGTGTTGGAAGCGGTTTGTTCTTCTATTGTGGGAGATTCAGTTGGAGGTGCATCGGGTGTTACAGTTGTTGTTGTTGTAGCCGTTGTATCAGGTACTTGAATATGATCAGGTTGAGCAGCGGAACTAGTGGATACATTGGGTGCACGTGTCTCAAAAGAATCATCGAACAAAGGAGAGAACAACGTTTCCAATTCTTGACGAGTTAGTGACAACGGTTCAGCTGAAGAATCTGTGGGATTTAGACGGTTGAGTGCGGGTCCTAAGCTGTTTTACTCAGAAGCCATTTCTGTGAGTTCATCGAAATTGGCGTGAATAGATTCCTGAATTTCTCTAGTTCGACGGTTGTAGATTCGAAAACCTTTTGAGTTTTCACAATAGCCAATAAAGATACCAACGTCAGCCTTTGCTTTGAGCTTTCCAAGATCATCACGATCATTAATTGGGTAACATAAGGAACCAAATAGATGAAAGTGTTTGATGTTCGGCTTTCGTTTGTGAACAAGTTCATATGGTGTGACTCTGTGTCGTTTATTGATCATACAACGATTTTGGGTGTAACATGCGGTTGAGACGGCTTCTGCCCAAAGAAAATCTGGTAGTTGAGCATTAATAAGCATCATTCGTGCAGCTTCCACTAACGTTCTGTTGCATCTTTCGACCACTCCATTCTGTTCGGGAGTCCGTGCAATCGAGGTTTGATGTTCAATACCCACTTTCTCATAATAATCACGAAGTGTTTGATTCTTGAATTCAGTTCCATTGTCCGTTCTGATGATTCTGACAGTGTTTTGGAGTTGAACTTGAATCTTTGTGAGAAAGGTGATAATCATAGATGGAGCTTGATCTTTGCTTCGAAGAAAGTAGACCCAAGTCCATTTGGAGAAGTCATCAACAATCACAAGAATATACCATTTCCCATTAATCGATTGTACTTGCATTGGTCCACATAAATCCATATGAAGAAGTTGAAGAACATGATCAGTGCTCGGTTCTGGTTTGGAGGTGAGGTGTGCACGTTTGCTCTTTCCTTGTTCACAAGCGGGACATAAATGATCTTTTGCATATCTGAATCTTGGAAGACCATCTACTAGTTTAAGGCGAGCAAGGTCCATCATAGTNAGAATATACCATTTCCCATTAATCGATTGTACTTGCATTGGTCCACATAAATCCATATGAAGAAGTTGAAGAACATGATCAGTGCTCGGTTCTGGTTTGGAGGTGAGGTGTGCACGTTTGCTCTTTCCTTGTTCACAAGCGGGACATAAATGATCTTTTGCATATCTGAATCTTGGAAGACCATCTACTAGTTTAAGGCGAGCAAGGTCCATCATAGTTCTGAAGTTGAGGTGAGACATGCGTTGGTGCCATAACCAGGATTTTGTCGATTCTGCTTTTGAAAGTAAACATATGGGAGAGGAAGCGGTCATGTCTGACATTGAGATTGTATAAAGACTGTTTCCACGTGTGCCTGACATAAGATCATTTCCTTTTAAATCACGAACAAAACATGTTTTCTCCCTAAATGCAACTTCTAGATCACCATCACAAAATTGACCAACTGAGAATAGATTGTGACCAAGGCCTTCAACATAGTATACACGACTGATTTCGATGTTCCCACTGACATAGTCCCCATACCCCATAATTGCAGCGAAATGATCATTCCCGAATCTGACAGTTCCTATAAACTTTGAGACAAAGTTCTTAAGCAGTTTGAGATTGCCTGTCATATGTCGGGAACATACGCTATCAACAATCCAAAGAACGAGTTGCACCACCTACATCACATGAAAGAGACGACGATGGTACAATGGTAAGGGTGGAACCCAATGAAGTTGTGGGTTCCATTGGGTTAGAAGCACACATGTTAACAATTTTAGGAATCCATCTAAAGTTATGTGTCCTTTGTAACCAACGTTGCCAATTCCAACTAGTTTTAGCCTTCTTTAAATCAAATTTAGTAAGAGTTGGCATGATCCTAGAGGTATTTTTCGCAACTACTGGGTTGACTATGTCATTCTTAGAAACTACACAAGGCATAAGTCTTAGCACAGATTTAGAAGCATTAGTGGGCCTAAATTTTCTGCCTAATGTACGTTTCTTGAAGCGTGATAAAAGAGAATGCGCAACACATTTAGAATGATCACCAGATAACATGCTATTACGACAAAACACACATGAAGCATCAACATTTAAAACATTCAAAGTATCATCATTCGTTACACAAAGATTAGGATTACAATTTGCCAAATCAGAATCTAAATCTACTGCAGGATGAGTCTTATTCAAAGTCCTAGGGTGTTCTTCTACTTCAGAGGCTTCTAGTGTCGCTCTTTTACGTTGCAAAATCCTATTCTTCCATTTCAGTTGTTTACGCTTGGATCTACTAACGCTATGAGTGGCAACTATTCCTGTAGAGGTGGAAGGATCCATATTAGACTTCTTAGGGTGTTGAGCTACATTAGTTATGTCTAATGAGTACATTCCTGGTGCAATTACATTTGTGTTGACAGATTTTTCTTTTTCAAGCTTACATATTCTCTCTTTCAACTCAATGATAATGTGCATTTTATCCTGAATGTCACAGTCGAGTTTTCTGTTTGAATAAAGATATTCGTCACGACTCTTTTGCCAATAGTCTGTGACCTCCTGCAATTCTGCAATTTCCTTTTCATATTTTGAAATCTGACTTTTTAAATCCTCATTCTCGTTTTGAAAAGTTGTTGAAGATCTAAGACTTTGCAATTCCAGTTCAAAATCAAGACTTTGGTTTTGACACCATTCAAGCTTTTTATTGAGTTTAGAAATCTCATTAGAAAGTTTGTTTTGCACATCATCATTGTGTTTTCTGAGATTAACGTTTTCATCTTTTAATGTCTCAATTTGTTTAGATAACAACTCAACATCATCACAATGATCATCAACAAGCATCGAAGTACCAGATTCATAAAGAGAATTCATGACAACAGAGATAATATCAGCACTAAGAACATGTTCCAAGAGTCGATCAGCTTCATTTTGTAAAAATTGATTTCGACGTTTTTGCTTTAAAATGGCTTTTTCTGTTGCATAAAAAACATTCATCATAGAAGATACTTCTTTCTAAAGTTCCTGCTCCCAGAGGTTAGCACATAGACGCAAGTGTTGAGCAATAGGTAAAAACTGTTTTTGAAACACTTCTCTCTTTTCTCTCCCATGAGGAGTGGTAATGGTAAAAACCGTTATTTGGGAGTTGCGTTCTATTGCTTCATCCAATCGTTCAAGATCTTCCTTGAACGTGTCAAAGTACCGAAGTACAAGACAACGTGTAGGAAGAGGTTGAAGTTTTTCATCGTTTGGTAAAGGACCGTTGATTTGTGCCACTGGTTTAGCAGGAGCTACTGAAGAAGGAACTTCTTGAGGTTTGATTATTAACCATGGTTGTTCAGATTTTTCTTTTTGAGGAGTAAAAATGTCCGTTATTGGAGGCATTTTGGAGTAATCAAAAGGTTTATTAAATTCAACATTTTCCATTTTTGATCGACTCTCTTCCTCAATTTCGTATTGTTCCTCACAATCATATACAACAGTACGAATAACACTATCATCAAAGAAATGATCAGCACTATATATCTTTGGGATCTCATTGAGTACCACGCGTAAAAAACTTGGAGACTCACTACCAATTGCAAATCCATGACCATTATTTGTTTGTTTAACTGAAAACTTTTGAATTGTAGTTACAGAGTTACCAGTTTTATACACAACATTTTGAAATTATTTGAGCTTATGCTCCAATTCAACAATCTCATCAAGGTATTTATTAACTTTTTCTCTGGTTTTGCGTTTGTGTTCTGTGAACTCAATTTGACAATTTGACAACTCTATTTTGGTTTTTGAAATGACCTCATTAAGTTGATCAATTTGTTGTTTGTGTTCAAAAGCTTGTTTTTCCAGATCAGAAGCTAATGTGTTCCTAGACTCCATAATTTTAGCAATTTGATGTTCTAGTTCAATAACTTGACAAGACGATTTTGAAAAGCAGCTTCAAAGCCTTTTTCTCGTTGAACACGTTTTTCAGCATTTTCCAGTTGTGATTTGTAGCACTCAATGTCCCTTATTAATAATGCATTTTTGGCTTTCAATCTCGCATTAAGTTCTTGACATTTAATGTTTTGAGTTTGACTGGTCATGAGAAGTGACTGAAATTCCGAATCTGGACCTGACGAAGAATCAATATGTTCAAGTTGACCGTTGTTATCATCGACGTTTTCGGTATCCGAATCATCAAATGTGACAACCGGGTTAATTTGAAATTCATCAAATATAACTGTTGTGTCCATTTGATCATTCGTTTGTGTAGATAACAATGAGTCAGATTGAACGTCTTGTTTCTTGTGAGATACAGATGCAGATGGGAAAACAATTTCATTAATCAGGCATGAGTGAATAGAAGATACCTGAGATTGACCATCAGAGTCATACACTGGGCCGGAGTCACTCATGTGAAGTTCATGCATGTTGGCCATCAGCATAACAGCAGCTTCCAGATCTTCCATGTCATCATCAGACTGTGCATTTGCCATGAAGCTGTTGTCGTTGGCATTAGTACTGCTACGGGCTTCATCTTTGAGAGCTAGAAGTAATGCCAAGTGATGGACATACAATTGCTGGACATACATGGACATACAGTTGCTACCTTGAGTACGTGGTGATGGACATACAGTTGCCAAGTGACCGATCCCATTGTAGTTGTAGCATCTGATGGTTGCATTCCCTGATTCAGTATTCCCAGTATCAACATTCTCTGTCTTTCTCTGAGGGACACCAACATTTTCCTGAATCCTCCATTGTTGTTAAAACGCTGTCCAGAATTGGAGTTTCCCATGTGACTACCTGATCCAAATCTTCCAGTATTCCGATTCTGTATTTCAACACGACCATCCTGAATGATAGCTTGATTCCTTGTGTTAGAAGATGAGCGAAGACGATTGTTGGATTTGTTTAAAAATTTGCTGAAGGCTCGAGCAATGAGTGCAATTCCATGGTTAAGACTATTAAAATCCTCATCATCATCGTCATCATTTGCACTGTGTTGTGAATACAAGGTATCCTGGTTGTCATTTGAGGCGAATGAATTTGCCGAAGGATGCATTGTGGAATCATAAGGTGAGTATGGAGATGGGTTGTGAAGGTAAGTCTGTTCGGGAAGATAACCATTGTGTTGTAGTGGAGGAGATGGAACATGAGATTGAGCAACAAGCGCCAGAGAGTTTGTTGGTGGGGGCTGTGAATAGTTTCCTCTGAGAGCACGATCGTTGTCTACATCACGTTGNATACAAGGTATCCTGGTTGTCATTTGAGGCGAATGAATTTGCCGAAGGATGCATTGTGGAATCATAAGGTGAGTATGGAGATGGGTTGTGAAGGTAAGTCTGTTCGGGAAGATAACCATTGTGTTGTAGTGGAGGAGATGGAACATGAGATTGAGCAACAAGCGCCAGAGAGTTTGTTGGTGGGGGCTGTGAATAGTTTCCTCTGAGAGCACGATCGTTGTCTACATCACGTTGATGGTGTTTCAGATAATCAAACAACAAACCATATGGTGTCTCATGAAGATTCTTTGTCTATCGAACAAATGTCACGTACTTCTGCCAATCCGGGCCAAGACATCCTAAAAACTTCGTGTTAATACCAATCCTTGGTATTATGATGTTGTGTTGATCGAGGTCATTAATGATGTTTGTGAAGCGGTGATAATATGACTCAAGTGATTCCAATGGCTCAATCATGAAGTTTGTGTATTCCATGTAAACTTTGGATTCCATGTCCTCTTGATTCAGTTGAGTGCCTTCAATTAAGAGATGGACATGTTCCCACATAGCCTTAGCTATTTTCTGAGCATCCACACTGCGAAAGATCGGATTTGGTATTCCTTGAAGAATGTAGATCATAGCATATTCATCGGCTTCTTTGTGGAGTAGTTGCTCAGCAGTAAGTTGTGCATCGGTACGAGTTCTATAGGAATCCGGTATCGGTGGAGTAGCTTTAGGATTACCAGGGACAAAGTCAGTTGGTGGTACAAAAGGACCTTTAGAGATGACTTGTCTCATGTATTTGCCATGAGGTTTCTTGATTTCAAGAAATCGTAGGAATCGACTTGATCACTGAACATAGTTACCGGGTGTGAGCATAGGTGGTGTGTCAAGTGAACCTGCTTCATGCCTTGATTGTTGAGTAGTGATTACTTCACACATTTGATCAAACCAATGAGTTTGTTTCAATGGTTGACTGATTTGTTGCATTGGAAATGGTGGAGGGTTAGACAGTTGTTGATGTTGATGCATCATTACATGATGTTGTTGAGAACTCATTTGATGATTTGGATATGATTGTTGAGGTTGTTGCTGTAGATGTTGTTGTTGTTGCTGCTGACGAAACATTTGTGTTTGATGATATGGCTGTTGATGAAAGTTGTAGTACGGTGGTTGAGACATGATGAAAGACTTGTGTATGAATGGATCTTGTAGAAGGTGTAACTGTTATGCCAATTCTCGAAAAGAATCCCAAGTATGTTCCCAAAGCTCAAAATGTTGAAAATCTCGAAAAGCAGTCAAAGACCAAAAGATTTCGAAAATATCCAAAGATTTCGAAAAGGTACAAAAGATTTCAAAAAAGTGAGTTTTATCGAGAAATTTTGCACAATTTTTCGAGAAAATTCTCTGTGGTGGTAATTTGAAAAGTTCTCAAAAATTATGAAAGGATTTCGAAAGTTTTCCAAGGATCTCGAAAATCAAAAGATTTCGATAAGCTAGAAAAGATCTCGAAAAAATTCAAAATTTTCGAAAAATTGCCACAAATTTTCGAGATTATACAATAACGAAAATATCCAACAAGTCGAAGTGTTTTCTTTCTTATACAAGAGAGAAAAGCAGTGAGTAACCAACAAAAACACCTTAGGAGCAAACCACAAAGATCTCGAAAGTTAGGGTTTCTATTTTTTGAAAAAATGCAAGTTTTTGGCAGATTTTTGTTTTTGATAAAAGCAATCCAAAAACACGTTTTTATTCTAAGATTCTTGTACAACTAGCTTTAAAATGATGAAATCTTAAAGAAAGTTGCAAACTTGAACAACTTTTTCAAAATTTGAAAAATTTCGAAAATTTGTACAAGTGTACGAATCTAAAGATTTTGTAAAAATTTGAAACTTTTTTGGTTGTTTGAGTTTGTAACACAAGTTTCGATGTAAAAGATGTGATAAAAACACGAAACAAACAAGAAAGTAGCAAACTTTTAACAAAAATTTCGAATAAAAGAAGGGTTTTGGGACGTTAAGAACAAAAACAAAAATTTACACCTACTATTTGGCGTTTGATACCACTTGTTAGGTCACCATTTTGTAAACACAAGTATAAGATAATAAGAAATGAGATGAGAAATAGAGTTTGGTTGATTAGATCAATATGAAGATGAAAAGTGCACGAGTTTCTTTAGTATTATGAAATAACCAACAAGAGAAGAGATTACATATGAGGTCCTATTTATAGGATGGAGTTAGGGCAACGCCTACTCCTTCCCTTCTCTTAAGTGTTTGGGCTTTTAGGCCCGTTGGACGAGTATTGGACTCATCCATAATTATTACNCACTTGTTAGGTCACCATTTTGTAAACACAAGTATAAGATAATAAGAAATGAGATGAGAAATAGAGTTTGGTTGATTAGATCAATATGAAGATGAAAAGTGCACGAGTTTCTTTAGTATTATGAAATAACCAACAAGAGAAGAGATTACATATGAGGTCCTATTTATAGGATGGAGTTAGGGCAACGCCTACTCCTTCCCTTCTCTTAAGTGTTTGGGCTTTTAGGCCCGTTGGACGAGTATTGGACTCATCCATAATTATTACATATTTAATCAATCTTAGCAACCTATTACAAATGTGGAAATAACCGAGACTTGACTAAAATGTAGAAAAATTAGGTTCTAACACATATACATGTCGCCTCTATTAGGCTGTGGATCTGGCTGACAGTGGGTAAAGACTCGACCCGACCCGACTCCACGAATACTAACTAATACTACAACTACGTATTAACTAATATGATAAATACTACGAGCTGTTCAATGCTTAATAGTACTTGGGGTGACCGAATCTTCTATAAGAAAAATCGTATTCCTAACAGATATTTCAGAGCCGAGTGATCCGTATACACTACGCATTTGGTCAAGATCAAGTACGGCCGAAACATTTCAAATGCATACACCACGGCTAATAATTCTTTTTCCGTTATGGTGTAATGAGTTTGAGCCTCGGTCATAGTTTTACTTGCATAATGTATTAGTTGGAAATGTTTCATTTTGCGTTGCCTCAGGACTGCACCGATAGCAAAATCACTTGCATCACACATGAGCTCAAAGGGTAAGTCCCAGTCGGGGGCAACTAGAATGGGTGCTTCAGTAAGCTTTTTCTTTAAGGTTTCAAAAGCTTCAATGCACTCTGGTGAGAAGATAAAAGAATCATCCTTCTCAAGGAGATGAGTCATGGGCCGGGAGATTTTAGAAAAATCTTGAATGAATCTGCGATAGAATCTGGTATGACCGATAAAACTCCTAATACCTTTGATGGTAGTGGGATGAGGTAATTTACCAATGACATCAACTTTAGCTATGTCAACCTCAATACCACTCTTGGAAATTTTAGGACTGAGGACAATGCCCTCTTTGACCATAAAATGACTCTTCTCCCAATTTAGACAAAGATTGGTGTCTTCACACCTTTTCAGCATGTTTTCTAAATTGGATAGACATGTTTAGAATGAATCCCCAATTCATGCACATTTGGAACGTGCCAGGAGCATTACATAAGCCAAAAGGCATACTTTTATAAGCAAAGGTTCCATAAGGGCATGTGAAGCTAGTCTTTTCTTGATCTTGTGGATCAATGGGGATTTGAAAGTAACCCGAGAAACCGTGAAGGAAACAATAGTACTCGTTTCCTGCTAATCTCTCAAGCATCTGATCCATGAAGGGTAGAGTTAAGTGGTCTTTTCGGGTGGCGTCATTTAACTTACGATAGTCAGTGCACACATGCCATACCGTAACCAATCGAGTTAGAATCAACTTGTTTTCATCATTTGTGACAACAGTTATGCCACCCTTTTTTGGAACACAGTGAATGGGACTAACCCAAGGACTATCAGAAATCGGGTAAATCAATCCAGCATCAAGAAGTTTGAGAACCTCTTGTTTGATTACATTGTGGATTTTAGGATTCACCCGTCTTTCATGTTGGACTGCCGGTTTAAAGTCATCATCCATTAAAATCTTGTGAGTACAAAATTCAGGGTTGATACCCTTTATGTCGGAGAGTTTCCAAGCAATGGCATGCTTGTGTGACTTTAAGACCTTTATGAGAGCAGTCTTTTCCTCATCACTTAAATCTTTAGCAATAATGACGGGTAATTTATCATCACCGTCCAAAATGCGTATTCAAGATGAGGTGGCAAGTCTTTGAGTTCGACCTTAGGAAATTCTTCAGTTTTATCAGCTGATTTGATTTCCCCATTATGAAGTTCTATGAGAGGGAGTGGAGGAGAATTGTCCTGATTCAACAATTTCTCAAGAAGAAGAATATCTCCCTCCAGATCAATCTCATTGTTATCAATTCCCTCTGGAACTGAATCACATTTGAGAAATGCATCGACCTCTTCCAAAAGGAAATCATTTCCCTCAAACGGAGTGAGAGAAGGGGAAGAGTCGGAAATGATAGGTTGAGAAGATGTAATGGGATCCCCACTCACAGAATTATGAGAATAACCAAGAAATTATTGAGAGTACTCATCTAAAGCAATATCAATGACATCGATTCGGTTAACCGATTCAGAATCATAATTTGAGGAGTACCTCGAAGTTTGATCGAGGTTAAAAGTGACATCTTCATTACCAACACGTAATGTGATCTCTTGCTCAAATACAAAAATGAGAGCACAACCCGTTCTCATGAATCCTCTTCCAACAATGAGAAGAACCTTTTNAGAATAACCAAGAAATTATTGAGAGTACTCATCTAAAGCAATATCAATGACATCGATTCGGTTAACCGATTCAGAATCATAATTTGAGGAGTACCTCGAAGTTTGATCGAGGTTAAAAGTGACATCTTCATTACCAACACGTAATGTGATCTCTTGCTCAAATACAAAAATGAGAGCACAACCCGTTCTCATGAATCCTCTTCCAACAATGAGAAGAACCCTTTGATCAGCATCAAAATCAACAACCACAAAGTCAGTTGGAAAATGGAACTTTCCTACTTTCACAAACACGTCCTCAGCAATGCAGGTAGGAATAAGTTCCGGAAGAGAAAGTTTCTTCTATACTGAATGAGACATCAGGTTGATGCTTGCACCAAGATCGCCCAAGGCATAGCATTCAACCATTCCCGAAAATACACAAGGTATGAGAAATTTTCCAGGATCTCCAAGCTTTTCAAGAAGCTTTTTTAATAGAACTATTGAGCAGTTCTCGTTCAGTGGAGTTTTTGCCATTTCAAACAGTTTTTCCTTGTTGCTTAACAAGTGTTTGATTGTTGATGTAAATTTGGGCATCAGAATGATAGCATCCGCAAAGCTTATGTCAAAATGCAAATCTTGAAAGATTTGAAAGAATTTGTCCATTTGATAACTAGCTTTTTCGTGGAGCTTTTGCTCATTTAAACGTGATGGGTAAGGAATAGAAGGTTTGGATTTAGGGGTTTCAACTCGGATTTCATGAGGTTCAATGACAAATCGTGGTTTGGATTTGGGTTTCGGGATAACTTGAGGGTGGACGTCTTCGGTACCTCCATTATTAGTAGGAAGTACCTTGTCCTTGGTAGCCTCAGGTTCACTTTCCACTACCTTTGGAGGAGGAGAAGAAGAGGTAGTAGGAATAGTGGGTCCATCATATGAAACACCACTTCGGGTTGTGATCGCCTTCACATCGCCACTCAGATTANGGTTTGGATTTAGGGGTTTCAACTCGGATTTCATGAGGTTCAATGACAAATCGTGGTTTGGATTTGGGTTTCGGGATAACTTGAGGGTGGACGTCTTCGGTACCTCCATTATTAGTAGGAAGTACCTTGTCCTTGGTAGCCTCAGGTTCACTTTCCACTACCTTTGGAGGAGGAGAAGAAGAGGTAGTAGGAATAGTGGGTCCATCATATGAAACACCACTTCGGGTTGTGATCGCCTTCACATCGCCACTCAGATTAGCGACCGTTTTGCTAGGTAAAGTACCTGAGCCCGAGGGTCGATCATTTAAAGACATCTTCAGTTCAGTGATCTGGCTGACCAACAACCTGTTTGTCTCTTCTTGAGTTTTCATGAACTGCTTTAACAACTCAGCAGATGATGGTTGTGGAGCTAGGAGAATGGCTTGTGTTTGATTAGGGAAATTTTGGACTCGGTTATTTTGATTGTAACCTTGATGTTCAAAATTTCGATGATTTGGATTACCATTTCCCTGAAAATGATTTCCCTAGTTGAAATTGTTCTTGTTAAAGTTTCCTTCATTTTGGAATCCTTGATTTTGTCCAGAATTGAAAATCCCTTGGTTTTGATAACCTTGGTTCATTCGAGGTTGGTTTTGGTTCTGGTTTTGCAAATTCTGGTTTTGGTTGAAACCGGGTGGTCCTAGGTAGTTGTTAGGACGGTAACTTGGCTCCATTTGAGGACGGTATTGATTACCTCCCTGATTTGAAGTACCGGCTATTGCATTAGCTTCAAAATGACTACCATCGGTGGCAGTACAATTGTAGTATGCATGAAGGCCACCACAAGTAACACAAACTTCCACTTTCTTCACTTCAGCATGTGAAGGATTTTGTGTGAAAGTGACTTTCTTTTGGTTTAAGAGAACCAAAGCTTGAATAGCATCCGTGAGTTTGTCAATCTTAGCATCGGTGCTAGAAGGACTCACGGGAGATGAAGTAGAGGGACCAGCACTTACTTGGGAACTATATGGCTTAGTTCATGTAGTGCGGACCTTAGACTTATTTTCAATGATCGCTAAAGCTTCTTTAGTGGTTTTGCTCAAAAAATTACCTCCAGCGGAGGCATTGAGAGAATCTTGGTCAGATTGGCTCACACCATTGTAGAAAGTGTCGATTTGCATCAACTCTGTGAAACCATGATGAGGACATTTGCGAAGTAATTCCTTGAAACGATCCCATGCGTCACTAAATGATTCATCAAATCTCTGTGTGAATTTGATTATTTTATTTTTAAGACTTGTCGTTCTAGACGTGGGAAAGAATTCGTTCACAAATTTTGTAACTAAATCTTCCCATGTTTCAATTGAATGAGGGGGTTGTTTTTCCAGCCAAATCTAAGCTGACCCCTCGATAGAAAATGGGAATAGAAGCAGTTTGATTGCTTCAGAAGGGACATTCTTGTATTTGATGGTAGATGTGATCTTGTTAAACCATCGAATGTGAGCGTGAGGATCATCCCTCTCAAAACCATAGAATTGACTTGAGGTTACAAGATTCAGTAACCCGGTTTTGAGCTCAAAATTATCAGCCACGATGACTGGGACGACAATGGCATCTCCATAACCCTCAATGGGAGCTTGGAGAAGCTCATTCATGGAACAGTCTTCTGTCATGATTACAGGGATTTTGGGGACAACACGTATCTCAGATACGACTGATGGAGCAGAACATCTACGATGTCTTCGAGGTATGTGTTAGGTCACCATATTGTAAACACAAGTATAGATTTTGATAGAAATGAGATGAGAAGTAGATTTGGTTGATCTAAAAGATATGAGAATCAATGAGACAATAGTTTAGCTAAGATATCAATTAAACCAACAAAATGAAATGTTTACATGAGGTCTCTATTTATAGGTAAGGAGCTAGGGCAACACTCCCTTCTCCTTCCTATCCTTAGTCGTTTGGGCCTAAGGCGTTTTGGGCTTTAATATCCTTACATCATGTAACATAAATAACTTAAATAACAAAGCAACCTATTACATATTATGGAAATGACCGAGACTTGAAAGATTACGTGAAACGTAATCCTAACAATCTCCCCCTAAGGGTCGGCCATGAAGACAAATAAGGTTGCTCGACGTCTTTTGTTTGTCTTTGAACTTTGACTTTCACGGCTTTAGACGTCTTCAAAAAATTCTTTAGCAAAATGATTCATCGTTCTTTGTTCTTTGTCTTTGATGATGTGATAGTGATCAAGTGATGTCGTAATCTGCCATTCGTCACATTCTTAGTCTCCAGTGGATCTGCGCCTTTCCAACATGCTCATACATCTTCGACGTTGGTACTTTCATACGTTCATAGCTCTTATTTCATTGTTGAAGATTCTTTATGTTGACGTAGAATCCTTCTTAGAACGTTGCTTAGAATTAGCTCATTGTCTTTTTTACTTTGTAGATTCTTTCATTCGGCATAGAATCTTTCTTTGACTTTAACAATGCATTGATCTTTGAGGAGAGCTTTCTTAATCATTGAGATGTTAGTATGAGCATGCGGACTTTGGTGTACAAGATGGTAGTTGTACCTCCATTGAAACAGTTAGCAATAATACGTCCGGTACTTACAGGTTTGGAGTTAGAATTTGTCAACAGCATAGTGTGAAGACTCCTTCTAATCCTTACCAAGGCCGTTCCTAATCGGATATCCCCTAGAGGGCTTACACAGACATACATAAGTACACCTACGATTAGGTGAGTCGCTGGAGATCACCCCACGACTGTAGACCATTTGAAACCNCAATAATACGTCCGGTACTTACAGGTTTGGAGTTAGAATTTGTCAACAGCATAGTGTGAAGACTCCTTCTAATCCTTACCAAGGCCGTTCCTAATCGGATATCCCCTAGAGGGCTTACACAGACATACATAAGTACACCTACGATTAGGTGAGTCGCTGGAGATCACCCCACGACTGTAGACCATTTGAAACCATCGCAAACACTAAGCTTAATCCACAAGGAATCACCGAAGTGACCTGCTGTCAAGGCTGTTTGATGTTGACCATGGCAGGATTTCTGTTCAATCATTCGAGAATTACATAAGTGAATCCCTCATAAACGTTCAAGGTAGATTGCTAAGATCTGCGTAGGACTCGATAGTTTACACTTAGCGTCCAATAATGTAAGACACTAGTGTACAAGAATTATGTGTTCCTAAGAGATCTTTGATGTATCTCGTGGCTCTAGACTCAATTTGTGCACATTTTGGTCATCGGAGGTGTGGAGTAGAGTACCTCCTTTTCAATATCAACACACTCGTAGTGAATGGTCAATAGATTATGCNGTAGGACTCGATAGTTTACACTTAGCGTCCAATAATGTAAGACACTAGTGTACAAGAATTATGTGTTCCTAAGAGATCTTTGATGTATCTCGTGGCTCTAGACTCAATTTGTGCACATTTTGGTCATCGGAGGTGTGGAGTAGAGTACCTCCTTTTCAATATCAACACACTCGTAGTGAATGGTCAATAGATTATGCAGGGTTCTCCGTGAGAATGAAACAAGTATCTTTTGAGAGAAACTTGAGTGGCTAAGAAGGTTTAGGTGCATTTCGTCACTGGGTCCATGACGTCTCTATCTTCAATACCGGTGTCGCCTTAGCAATGAGCAGTAGCATATGAATTGAACCCGGTGTCTGACCAAAGGTTGAACAAATGGAGGGCTATTTCTTTTCACCCTTTTCTTTCATTTTATTTTTAATTCTTTAACCCATTCTTTCTCCTTTCAGTCCTTTCTCCTTTTTTCATATCATACCTAAGGACTTCTATTTTCTAACTATTGGTGATGTCCTTGGGTAGATCCCTCCGGTTCTGGCGGATCATAGGACGGTTATTCCTATCCTTAGTCACCTTGTAACTCCATGACTATCCTATTGATGCCTTTGAACCAAATATTTGAAAATCTCTCAAAGTGTTTATGAGTATAAAACCTTTTGTTAACACTTTGAGGGTTTGGATTTCATTTGAAATACTCCCCCTCCATATATGCTCATGAATGTTTTCAGAAATTAGCATATGCGGGAAGAGTTGGCACTTTTGAATGGATCCACTCTTAATAGACATGTACCCAAGAGGCACGTTTACGTTGCTTCGTTAAAGGGATACATTATCAGTTTTTAGGTGATAACTAGCCCTAATAACAAACTTGAAGTTGTTAACATTCCTAAAAGGAAGTTAGACCCGTCAAAGTAAACGTATAATAAGAATTTCTCGAAATGGTACTTTCTACTCGGATAAATCCTTTCAAATACTAAGATTTGTTGTTTCATCAATTCGTGGGTCAATTCTGAGTCGAGCTCGCACAAGAAAATACTTTTGAGATCATATTTTAATCACTTTTCATATTCCCCCCCCCCCTTTAAAAATAGCATATCAAATGTTGTTTTTGTAAACTTTTTGATTAAAATATGCCTTTTTCAGTCTTATGGGGAGAAATCAATCAAGACTTTAAGATTTGAGAACTATTTTTTGGTCAAGTACTCCCCCTCAACAAGTGACTACTCATTGAGGTGGAATACTTGTCTTTNAAATACTTTTGAGATCATATTTTAATCACTTTTCATATTCCCCCCCCCCCTTTAAAAATAGCATATCAAATGTTGTTTTTGTAAACTTTTTGATTAAAATATGCCTTTTTCAGTCTTATGGGGAGAAATCAATCAAGACTTTAAGATTTGAGAACTATTTTTTGGTCAAGTACTCCCCCTCAACAAGTGACTACTCATTGAGGTGGAATACTTGTCTTTTGAGCAGAATTGTAGAAATCATGAAAAGTTTGTTAATTCTACTCAAAAAGTAAGAAGCTTTCACTCCTTGTGTGAGGATTGCAGCACTGATGCGTACCACAGGGTCCTTTAAGTACAAAGTTCGGGTTGTACACTGTTATGCGTGCACAAGCCGTAGTAATCACAAATCAATCAATATATATTGAAAAATATTGAAATGTTAATACCAGAAACGTGGGAGCTAAGGTTCACCAGCAGGCAAAGCATCAAAGTCTGTGAAAATAGGATCAGGTCATCTGAATGTCAAGAGCGGGAATGACGGTCGAACACCGATGTAGCTTTCCAATCTCCTGATCTGCTCACGACGGTATAACTTCTCTTCAATCGTGTGGACAAAGTTCCGAATCATTCTTCATCCATTTGCTTACCACCTAGTCTCTTCACCCTTTTGTAACCTCTTCTTTTCATCAAGCAATCTTTCAGCTAACTCATCACGAACTTTTTGCAGTGTGTCATCAGAAAATTTCTGAATCTGATCAAACCTCATGAAGCGAAGCTGATTCTTCTTGTTGAGGTAGGTGATTCCAAATGATGGTTGTTATACGAGTGTATACTGTGACAATCCTTGTATTCCAGGAAATGTGAGTTGTGGTTTGGTTAGGTTGAGCTTGTTCTGATAACTTTCAACGCCCAGCTGAAGATCTTTCACTCTTTCTTGAACTATTCGTCGTCTGATGTAGAGAAGCATAGATGCAATGAAGTTGTACTGAGTAGACTTTGGGAAACGAAGCATCTTTCCTTGAACCTTTTCCAGATACATGTCTTCAAAGTCATTGAGGTAGAGGTCAGGGAAGTCTGCTTCACAAAATTTGTATTCCTTTTCATCTTGCC
Organism: Artemisia annua; assembly: GCA_014162995.1. NCBI lineage: Eukaryota > Viridiplantae > Streptophyta > Magnoliopsida > Asterales > Asteraceae > Artemisia > Artemisia annua. The sequence goes on from LBNU01008273.1 coordinate 31,057, forward strand.
TCTTGACGACAATTTCTTGCATGAAAGCGTAGTTGAATCTTCGTGACTCTACTATCTCCATTATTGCAACAATTCGAGCGTTATGCTTCACGGTTTCACTTAACGTTAGATGTTGTGATATACCCATATTTATAATGTGTATGGTTTTAGTATTTACGGATCGAATAGTAGAGAAAGAGAGAAAGAAAGAAAGAAGAAGAAGAAGAGAGGTTAGAGAGACAAAGATTAGAGAGAGTTGGAACCTTAGAGAGAGAGAGAGAGAGTGAAACCAAAAAAAAGAAAAAATAGATTAAGGAAGGCTCACCCTCTCCAAGGATGGAGAGGGTATTTATATGTACATGGGTTTTTTCCACTTGGGCTACGGATCAGGTATATAGTGGGTAAAGACCCGTCCTTCTTCCGTGAATACCACTACTTCTAATCTACGTTTTACTAACTATTGTAAATACTACGAGCTAAACAATGCTTAATCATATCTGGGGTGACCGAATCTTTCTTATACAAAAATCGTATTCCTAACAATCTCCCCCTAAGGGAGGTAACCCCCGAAAATAAATCGTGAATTCTTGCATTAAGATCTTTGTAGATACTTTCGTAGCTCGTAGTTGTTGATTCTTCATTGATAAACGACTCAAGATGAGTTCTTTGATGTATTGGATTATCTTTGACTTTGTTCTTCGTTCTTTATCCAAATAATTAGCTTCAAGTCATCTTTGAGTGGATGTGTCTCTTTCTGATGTTGTGATTGTCTTAGTGTTGTCATGCTTACACTTTTCTGGATCATGATCTTCTGCATCAAAGTTGTGGAAGCATAGTTGAAGCCCATTACTTGATCATGATATCTTTAGATTTGATGTTGAGGTGTAAGCATGAAATGATGAATCTGCATCTTTTCAGTAATCGGCGTCAATCGTCGGCTTCTTTGTCTCTGGTGTGAGTACGCCTTTCCAACATGCCCATACATCTTTGTTGAGTAGATCTTCACGGTTAAACAGTTCTGACGACTCCTTTTAGATCTTGGTATGAGCATGTAGAACTAGAGTGATGATGGTGATCATGATAAGTTTGGTATGTTAAGCTGCATAAAACTTTGTTAGTAATAAACATACCGGCACTTACAAGTTTTGACTTTGAGATCATCAACAACATAGTGTGAAGACCTTCTCTAATCCTTGCCAAGGTCGTTCCTAATTGGATGCCCCCGAAAGGGCTTTCACTGACATACCGTAGTGTTAGGTCACCATGTTTTGCATAAACAACCAAAGATACAATAGTAAAGAAGAAACTAGAATAGAGAAGAAGAGTGTGGAAGGAACTCAAATATGATGTAATGAAAATAGATGTAGCATTAGAGAACCAACAAGCCCTAATGAGGGCTTACTACATGTATTTATAGGAAGTCCAAGAGGCACTAGATACTTCTACTATTTTACCATTTCACCCCTTGGACTTTTACATATCATGAAATTACATCATAAACTTTCATAACTAAATGATTAAATGTAAAACATAATAAGTCTAATATAGCAACCTATTACAAACTAATGACCGACACTTTGTAAACGTGAAACGTGTTCCTAACAATCTCCCCCTAAGGGTCGGTCATCAATGTTGAATGGTTGCTCGACGTCATCTTCTTGTTCTTTACTCTTGAGCTTTTGTAATTCCTGGACGTCTCAAAATTGGTTAGATTAGACAAAAAATTATTTGCTCTTCAATCCTTGTTTATTGTTGTTGAAGTGATGCATATGATGTATTAATCCGCCTTTGGTCACTCCTTCGTCTCCAATGATGGTACGCCATTCCAACATGCTCATACGTCTTTGAACTTGGTTTCTTTTGCTTAAATAATTCACGTTCATTAAGTAAGATCTTCGTCTTAAGACTTTGTAGATTCCTTTGACGTTGAATCTTTCTTTAACTTTGAGAAACTTTGATCTTTCTTTGACTTTGTATAACTTAGAACGTTTAGGGAAGCCTTTGACGTAAGTATGAGCATGTGGAATCATGTGTTGGTGGTGAAGTTCCTGCAAGAAAATGGTTAGTAATAAGCAACCGGCACTTACAAGTGAGAAACAGAATTTTTCACCCTCAAAATGTGGTTACTCCTTCTGCCCCTCACCATGGCCGTTCCTAATCGGATGCCCTCGAAAGGGCTAACTCATAAAATACCGGAGTACCCCAACGATTAGGTGAGTCGTTCGAGATCACCCTACGACTGTAGACCATCCGGCACTTACAGGTTTGGAGTTAGAATTCGTCAACAGCATAGTGTGAAGACTCCTTCTAATCCTTACCAAGGCCGTTCCTAATCGGAGGCCCCCGAGAGGGCTTACACTGACATACATACGTACACCAACGATTAGGTGAGCCGCTGGAGATCACCCCGCGACTGTAGAACACACATGGAACATCACCGAACACACCAAGTGTAACCCACAAGGAGTTACCGAAGTGACCTGCTGTCAGGGCTGTTTGATGTTGAACCTGGCAGGATTTCCGTTCAATCATTGAGAAAACACCTAAGTGATTCATCTCATAAACGTTCTCGGCAGATTGCTAAGATCTGCGTAGGACTCGATAATTTACAACTGGCGTCCATTGATGTAGAACAACCAGTGTAAGAAAACTATGTGTTCCTAAGAGATCTTTGATGAATCTCGAGGCTCTAGACTCGATTAGTGCACCTATGGTTTCCTATGCGGAGATTGTGGCAGGGTCTCCTGTTTCAATATCAGCCAACTCTAAGAGAAGGTCGATAGATTATACCGGTTCCCCGTGAGAATGAAACAAGTATCTTTTGAGAGATACCTGAGTGGCTAGAAGGTTTAGTGCATTGCGTCACTGGGTCCATGACGTCTTATCTTCAATACCGATGTTACTTTTGTAACAATCAGTAGCAGATGAGGTGTACCCGGTGTCTGCCCTAAGGTTGAATATATATGGAGGGCTCATTTCTTTTCACCATTTTCTTTTCTTTTCTTTTTCATTCTTCAACCCCTTCTTTCCCCTTTCATTCATACCCCTTCTTTTGTATCATACCTAAGGACTTCTATTTCTAGACTATGGGAGTTGTCCTTGGGTAGATCCCTCTGGCTCTGGCGGATCATAGGACATTTTTCCTATCCTTAATCACCTTATAACTCCATGTTGCCATAAAACCATTTACTGAAAATCTCTCGAAGTGTTTTATGAATATAAAAACATATTGGGTTAACACCTCGAGAGTTTTACTTTTTCAGAAAGACTCCCCCTTCACATGTGCTTGTCATTGTTTAAGATAAATTTGCACATGTAGGGAAGAGTGGGCACTTTTTAGAATTGATCTACTCTTAATAGACTTGTACCCGAGGGACACGTTTACGTTGCTAGTTAAAGGGATCCATTATCAGCTTTTAGGTGATAACTAGCCCTAATAACTAACTTGATGTTGTTAACATTCCTCAAAGAGGAAGTTAGACCCGTCATANAGAGTTTTACTTTTTCAGAAAGACTCCCCCTTCACATGTGCTTGTCATTGTTTAAGATAAATTTGCACATGTAGGGAAGAGTGGGCACTTTTTAGAATTGATCTACTCTTAATAGACTTGTACCCGAGGGACACGTTTACGTTGCTAGTTAAAGGGATCCATTATCAGCTTTTAGGTGATAACTAGCCCTAATAACTAACTTGATGTTGTTAACATTCCTCAAAGAGGAAGTTAGACCCGTCATAGTACTTATCTACTAAGAGTTTCTCGAAACGGTACAATCTATTCAGACAAGTCCTTATAGGACAAGTCTTTTCGATTACTGACATTTGTTGTTTCGTCAATTCTTGGGTGATATCTGAGTCGAGCTCACATGAGATTCTTTTACTTTTCTTCATATTTTGATCACTTTCAACTTTTCTCCCCCTCAAAAATAGCATATCAAATGTTATTTTTGAAAACTTTTGATTAAAATATGCCTTTTTGACTCTTACGGGGAGAATTTAACAAGAACAACGTGATTGTAAGCAAAGATGTTTTCCAAGTACTCCCCCTCAAATGTTGCATAAAATTTTGAAGGATTTAAATTTTCGAGGGAATACTTGTTCTTTTGAGCAGAATTATGAAAAACTTTGAAAATTTGATTAATTCTGCTCAAAAGTAAGAAGCTTTCACTCCTTATATGAGGATTGAGGCACTGATGCGTACCTCAGGGTCCTTTCTTTACAAGATCGGGTTGTACACTATTATGTGTGCACAAACCATAATGAATGAAGAAATGAAAATGATATATAAAATTCAGAATACCATATGACAGATTCACAATGGAGGCTGATCAGGACAACGATATGTGAGGATGTTCGGTATGGCTTCCCGTGCTCCTATCAAGCTTTCCAGAGTTCGAACATGATGTCGGAATCTTAATCGTTGTTTGATGATGTCGATGAATTTCCGAGCTTCACGTTGATCCCTATGCACCCAGCCTACGTCCAATCCTTCTTTGTGCTTTGTCAACTTATCTTGAAGAGCAAGTAGGATCATCCTGAGAGTTGCGTCTCCAAACTTCATAGTCTCCTCGTATCTCATAAAATTGATGCTTCCTTGCGATGGAAATGCGACCCCAAATGGTTTCTTGTTAAAGGTGTAGGGTCTCATTTCATGGATGCCAGGAGTCTTATCTTATGGTGCAGTGAGATTGAGACAGGTTTGATAACTTTCGGCTCCTAACTGAACATCTTCAACTCTTGCTCGAATAATTCGTTGATGAACGAAGAGAAGAAGGGAGTTGATGAAGTCATATTGAAGGCTGCCGAGCAGATTCTGAACTCTTCCTTGAAGCTTAAGAACGTACATGTCTTCGATGTCGTTCGGGTTCAATTTGTGGAAGTCTGCTTCGCTGAATGAGTACAACTTGTCATCACTACGTCGAACTACAATCTTTTCGAGAAAGTTGTATCCGTATCTCTTTTCTGTCTCAGGGATGTCTGTGATGGCGAGAATCCGGTCTTCACGGTAAACTGTGCTTTTTGACTTGCAGGATGCCAGTTTCCACTTATAAAACCATTTTCTCATCTCAGGCCAGTGAAGTGTACCCAATGCAGCTTCATCATTATACTTGGAGACCGTAGTACAATACAAACCTCTCATCTGCTCATGCAAGTTATCTAGTAGATACGAAGCGGCTTTGAACTTTGTGAGAGACGAAGCATACCGATGATCCGGATCAGAGTTGCCGTGGATCAAGTACTTCAGATCTTTGTTGAAGAAGTATTCTTTTGGGATTCTCGGATATGCTGGAGTACCGAGAAGAGGTAACGGCTGTGTAAAATCTTGAAATTTCAGATCTTCAGGAACTGGAGTGTAGACTCTATCCCAAGCTGGCCTCATTTCCCAAGTGATGTTTTCGGACAGTGCACGGGCAACTTGCTCAACATTGTATTCGAACTCGATCTCATTTGTTGTGCAAGTCTTGAAATCTGTGAAGCCTGCCTTTCGAATCTGCATCAGGTCTGATAGTTGAAGTCTCTGGGTCTTCATTACTTTCTTAAGCCGTTTTGTGAACCCAATAATTGATCCTTCAATAGGTGCTTCAGACTCTGGAACATCTGGGTAAGCATCAACCATGTCATCAAACCAGTTGTAAGAAGGAGCTTCTGGATCAATCCATTCAGGAGCAGGAAGGGCTTGAGCATCCTTAGGTGGTTCGTTGACATTGGTTGGAATATCGACACCTTCAAAATGAACATCTTCCATCGGTGCTTCCAACTCAGTCTGAACTTCAGTCTCTTCCATCTGAACATCTCCGGAAGACTGCCTCTGAGGAGTTTCTTTACTCTGATCTGCTTTCTTTCCTGTTGGAGGTCTAGATGAAGATCCATATGATTGTTTTCTCTTTCCTTTTGGTGGCTGATCATCTGGATCTGTGTCATCACGACGTCTCTTTGGCGGTTTAGGAGGTTGGCAAGAATCATCCTTTTGAAAAGCTTTCTTCATAGACTTAATTAAAGCTTTCCGAAGCTCTTCCTCATCAGGGTCATTAACAATTGCTTCCAGTAGCTGACCCTTAAGTTCATCGACGGTTGGTTTGGCTGGCATGGGCTGAATAGTTAGTGGAGTAGTCTGTAGAGTTTGTGACACAATCTCCTTCAAATTTTCTTTGACAAGTTCTTCAAGTGTTCCCGGGAGGTTATCACGAATATACTTTCTGACTTCTCGTGGCACTCTATCCTTGACCGCTTTACCAATGCCATGGTCTTTGAGGTCTTCTAACTGTTGCTTCTGTTTATCAAGTTGCGTCTGAAGCTTTTGAACATTGCTGCTTAGGGTTCTCATTGGACCTCGGGTCGACTGTGAAGGAAGTGGTTGTTGCTGTGATGGTTGAGCTTGAGTTGAGGTTTCTGGTTGTTTTTGAGTTGGAGCTTTAATAGGGACAATCTGATAATTACTGACTTTGTTGGTACTATCATCATCCGATTCATTCTCTTTATTTTGTTCATCATTGTCACTTGTTTCATTTTCACTTTCATCATTCTCAGGCTTCTTTTCACTTTCTTCCTGGTCTGATTTCTGTTCTTCTTCCTCATCATCACTTTCATCATTATATTATTTCTGAACTTCTTCATCATCAGAAACCTTCACCCTTTCATCACTACTTTCTTCCTGTTCTTGATCATCTGCATCATCATCACCCGAGTTTGTAGCAGAGCTTGAGGACTTTCCGGCATTATCAGATGTTTCACTTTCTTCATGTGATTCTGATAGAGTTCGAGAGCCAGATTCCTCGGATTCCTCTGCAGGTTCGTCTGCTTTAGACCCTGAACCTTGACCTTTCTTTCTTAGCTTTGTCAATCTTTCTTCCTCCGACTGTCTACTCTCCTTCAATGCAACCTTCATTTGTTTTGCTTCCTCTACTTCAGTTAGAGGTGGACTTGCTGCTTTCACAGGAGACTCCATTTCTTTCCCTTTCCCTTCTTTCTTCTTTTTTTCAGTTTCTTTTGCAACATCTTCGAGAACTGGTTCATCTGGTTCATCTGAAAGTGTGAGTTTTTCTTTATGTTGACGTGTGACCTTCTTGGTTCTACTCTTGGGCATAGGGAACTTTTTTCCTGTTTCTTTAGAAACCATCCTTTTGGTTGTTGACGTTTTCACACCAACCTTTTGGTTCCTTTCAGCAGTATCGTACACTTTATAAGCACTAGTTTTTCAGATATCGGCAGAAAGCAGCCTATCAGGAATTCTCATTCCTTGCACGATGGTGTTTGTAGATTGAATCCGAGCAGATGTGAACATATAATCCATGTTTGGTTGATGTTGCTTGTCGTTTGTTCTGGGATCAATGTCGGAGTATTCCTTCATGAAATGCTGAATTAGGAGTTTGGTGAATCGGTAGAAAGGTATTTTCTTTTCAGTTTGTTTCTTAACTTGAGCAGCTTGATAGATCATATCATCCCAAATGAGCTGAGCATAGTATATACTGGCCACATTTACAACTCCCCAGAAAAATTGTAGAAATTCTAGTGAAGGGTGTTCATGCCAAGTTTGTTTACAAGTGACACAGTNGATCAATGTCGGAGTATTCCTTCATGAAATGCTGAATTAGGAGTTTGGTGAATCGGTAGAAAGGTATTTTCTTTTCAGTTTGTTTCTTAACTTGAGCAGCTTGATAGATCATATCATCCCAAATGAGCTGAGCATAGTATATACTGGCCACATTTACAACTCCCCAGAAAAATTGTAGAAATTCTAGTGAAGGGTGTTCATGCCAAGTTTATTTACCAGTGACACAGTTGGTGAGAATGGCATAAAGTGTGAGCCATGGTTGCGGAATGAATTTGCGGTTAATGGAAGCGAGGTTGGTGAGTCTTTGTTTTGATTCATCATAACCTAGTTCCCTAAGGAATCTAGTAGCTTCAGTCAGCGAAGGTGGTCGAGTAAACTTCTTAACATCTTTGGATCCTTCAGCAGGAAGACCCAAAACTGATCTAAGTGTATCCACCTGAAACCTTATGTCTCTGCTGTCAAGGCGTACTTTGATCGTTTTGAAATCCTTGCTGGATTCAAAATCCTTCCAGAACTGAATCATGTATACTTCAGGCACAGTACATGTTGCTGTAAGAATTCGGTTAATGAAGTGGTGTTGTAGGATTTCCACGATGATCTCACAAGTAGAGTGGCATTGAATCCTTTTGAAGTCAACTTTCAGGTTAGATTTGCTGATATCTCTTTCATCTCCGTGAATCAATTCGTGTCTAGGAGTTGGTGTTTGAGACATATTGGTTCCTGAAAGAAAACAACACAAGCAACCAAGTACATGTGGAAGAGTTAACGTTAGTGAATTATCCTATGACTACCAAGTAACTCTAACACTTCACAAAAGACTCAAACCATACACTCTTCATACTTGCTATATTTTTGAAAAATTTCGGCAGAGTTTCTTTTCATAAAAGTGACAAAATAGAACCCATACGGTGATGGTTCTAGTCCTTTCTCCTTACTCGGAGTGAAAAAAACGTTTATAGCAAGCATGTATGAACCCCAGCAAATACCATATTGTACAAGTATTTCACATAATCAGACCGTATATGCTTCTAGTCAACCATACTCGCAAATAATAGTATATCATACTCGCAAATAGATACCATACTCACAATCTTGGAAATCATACTCACAAAACATTTATCAATAAAACAAGCCACACAAGCAAACAGACCA